>JAAGNO010008174.1:0-11195 GCA_033439905.1 Ceryle rudis
CACCCCGCCACCCTTTGCTGCCGCCACTTATCCCCCCCAAAGTCCTTTAAGTTTGGGGACTCGGGACTTGCAACTTCTCTGTCCTTGAGCTGGGGACCCAGGGCAGAGTGATAGTAGGACCGTCCTGGGCACACCGCACCTGGCCCCAGCGCTCCTGGATGGGGTGAGGTGCAGCCATGGCCATCTTCCACAGTGCCTGGGCACCAGAGCCCAGACATGGAGTTACTTGGTGTGTTGTTCGCAGGTTGTCAGAAACACTGTGCACAGCTTGTGGCCCTGCTGCCCTCCCAGATACAGGCGTAATTGAGCCATTAGAGTCAACGTCTCCATTCAGAGCAGTTGTTCCAGCACCGGTTGTTGTTTCTCTCCTCTTGCATTGTGAGCCTGATTTCTTGAGAGGAAATATTTGAAGGCTCTTTGATTGAGCAGTTTTGTTCTCCCGTCACAGCTGGGGGCAGGGACAGAGCTGGGAACAGTATTACTCCTCTTCACTGTGCCCTTCAGATCCCTCTGGAAGTGCAGCACAGGTCAGCGGGACCTCGCTCAGCGTGGTGGTGAGCGAAGGGAGTCCTGGGTGCTGTTGTCGTCCTGGACATGCCTGAGTTGTTGCCTGTCAGGTTTGCAGTTGCATCCAGCAGTGAACTGTAGTGATTTTTCACATTGCCCTCGACAATCCAGTGCGGCAGATGGCTTCTGACCTGAGCAAGCTGGAGCCCCCCTGCCTGCGAGGAGCAGTGTGGGCGAGCACAGTGTGGTGATGGGTGGGTGGAACAATCTGGGGTAGCACACTTTGTGATAGCTTTGCATTTCTGTTGAGGCTTTTCTGTAACCTGGGTGTTTTCCCTGAGCAGAGCAGACTCTACACTTTCCCAGGCAGCAGGGCTGGGGCAGAGAGTGGAGTCATTTTCAGTTGGCTGGTGAATCCAGAAATGTTCTGCCTCCGTGACAGTGCTGGTTTGTCTGCATCAGACAGAATTGTTCTGCTGCCTTTTTGTTTCCTTTAAAAACTATTTCCTTGCTCGTGTGCAGCGCGTCAGCTGTTCATCAGCGTGCGATGGACCATCTCCTTACGCTGCGCTGAAGCAGATCCTGTGAGTGGAAGGGTAACCGGAATAGAAACCAGAAACCAAAATAGGTGGCTAATCTCCCGTTTCGATCTTCTCCATCCTGCATTTCAGTTGATTCCCCGGTGCAGTCGTAAAACACAACCATTATCTCAGCTCCCCGAGTATGCAAACAAATTGCTGTGATTTTCCTACCCGTGGATCAGTCCGTATCCATATTCTCTGAATAACAATAAAACGTTAATGGAGATAAAGACTGTTATCTCCCTCATGTCTATTTTGTCATTGGAATAACAACTTTAAATGTTAAGAGTGCTGAGATTTATAGATACCGAGCCTGCTCAGCAAAAATAAATCATGTTCCATGGTGCACATTACCATCTATTGCTGCTGTATTATCTGAAGCCAGAGTGGGTGTTAACCCTGTGATAACATCCTCAAAGGGGGTTTTAACTAATTCTGTAGTTTAAAAATTCTTTTGACTGCCTGGTTTGATCTGCAACTCATTTTAGGATAGGGGTATCAAAGTGGAAATTGCCCAAAATGCTGATAACAAGATGTATGTCAAGGGGAAAAGCCACAGATCTGAAAGAGCCACTGTTTCAGCTGCAGCTTCAGTGACCATGGCCCCACACAAGCGGTTTCCCCAGCGTGGTCTTTTCTGAGGTTTTATAGACTTTGGAAGATCACTGGAAATTTTAGGCTTCATCTTGGTGTTTTCATTCTTGATATCAAAGTCTTTACTGATGTACATATTGATAGTGAGATAAATGCATTTCAGTTGTTGTTGTGACCTGGGCCGGTGTGGCCCTGTGGCCAGCACCTCTTTGGGTAGTGCCCTGCCCTAGCCCAGCCCTGGCTCTCTGACCACCCTCAGGGATGGGACAGTGCCCCCATGCAGCAGCACCCAGTGACGGCCAGTTTGGGACTGGTGTGTCATTCCCAGTGCCGGATGCTTCAGGTGTCCCTTGGTCAGCCCAAGGCTGGTGCTGCCAGCCTTGGCTGGGCTGAGGGCAGTGGTCGGGACCCTGCCCACTGTGGCCTCTCCAGGGAGTTCTGAAACGAGCCGCAGAGCCTTGGTGGTGAGATGTGAGGTGTTTCCTTGTGTTCCCTTTGTTAGCTCTGCGAGTAAAGGAGAAGTGACCTGTCTGATGAGCACAGGCGTTGGACCAAACACTGAGTGCCAGCTACTGACAATTCATTTCTGCCTCCAGTCTGGCTGCAGTTAGCAGCTGATGAGCAGTGTTAGCTGGGGTGACAGATTGCTTCACTTGCAAGCTGAGTAAATTTTACCACGTGAGAAGGGGAGGGAGGTCAGGGGATGCAAGGAGCCATGCGTTGTGTACAGTGCACTGATGAATCTGTCTCACCGCAGAGATCAGACCGATGGGCACCAGATGCTGGCTGGCACAGGCAGGAGGCTGTAGCTTGTTTAGCACCTGGCTCCTGCCCATAACACTCGCTCAGATGCGTGGTGCAGAACACCAAGTGCTTGTATGCTGATGCTTGTGGTGCAACTCCTGCGAAGGGTGCCAGGAAGAGTGTCCCTCTCTAAGCATGGCGTGCCGGGGGCATGGCAGCCCCACGAAAGATACCTTGAGAGCTGCGGTGTGTGGATGTGGAGCTCTTCAACCGGCATGGAACTGCTTGCAAGAAATGAGCTTTGCTTCCTTGGGGCCCCTGCTCTGTTGCTGTCTGATGTGATGTCCTGAAAGTGGGGTATGTGGTGTCACCCTGTTGAGAGATCCCACTGCTGGTGTCCAGCTTTAGCTATTGCTCTGGTTTAGAAGTTGTGATGATGCTGTGATAGAGCAGTGAACAACCCGATGCCTCTTCAGCCCTTCATGCATGTCCCCAGCTCCCTTGTGCAGGGCTCAGAGAATTTCTTTCTCTTCTTTAACAATTTCATTTTAAGGGAAGTGCTTTGATGATGTTCTGATGTAAAATGCTGTTGTGGGTCCTTGGTGCAGTTAACTGGGGTGTACCGCTCTGAGGAGTTCTCTGAATGTCAGGATGAGAGCTTTGCACTGAGAAAATGGAGCACACTTGATATTTCCTGAGCAATCAAAATGGCTTTTGTGACTGTTGTTGGTCTTTGTTCTGCTGAGACAAGAAGGTTGTCCAGAGCAGGGGGAAGGCTGTCACCCAACCACCTGCAGCAGAAGATGATCTTAAGCAGAGTGTTTTAGTGGGGTGCATAATTCACATGAGATGTGACAACAGGGAGCTAAACATTTCACACTTTTAATCTGAATTTTCTGAACACTTAACGGTAGATAAATACACAACAAATTTCTTCCCAGGCCTGTGTGTCTCAGCCGGTTTCCACTAGTCTGGCAGGCAGAGGAAGCCTCCCTTATGAGCAGATTATTTTGTGACTCCTGACTCAGTGCCCTTGAACTTGCTGTCCCAGAGCAGTAGATGGGGTCTGCTGCTGGAGGTCAGATGTTGGCAGAGGTGAAAGCTGCTCCGACCTCAGCTGACAAGCTGTCCATGGAAACATGTGCCTGTGTGGGATCGAGGGAATGGAAGGGGGAGAATCGTAGAGGTGGTTTCTGAGAGCCCTCCCTCAAAATCCCTAAATAAACTTGGCCTTGGTTGCAGTAGGCTGACAGACCCTTAATTATCATAACAGTGAGCAGCACTGCTTTGTAACTGGTTCCCCACTGAAGATTTCTGGCTGTCAGGAGTGGTGTGCCAGATGTCTGCTTGTGATTGCCGCTGGTTGTGCAGATCGGTTCGGGGGTAGCACTCTCAGCTGGAGGAGGCAAATAATGCAGGTGTCCAGGAGTGGCTTGGTTTGTTTGCCCAATTTCTTGGCAGAAGATGTAGCACCATCGCATAGGCCCATGAAAATCTTCACAAGTGTCTCTGCAGCAATTACCTTCTGTAAAAAGTCATTACCTTAGGAGGCACTGGAGCGAATGGGGACTTGCACATCTCCACACAGTCACGTGCTGCTGAATTCTGGCTAAGTTATGGAGGAGGTGTCCTTCCCCCACAGCTTTAGTTGTGATCTCTGGGCTGGGGGTTCTTGCAGCCACCAGACTCGGCCAATTTCAGCCTACTGAGACATGTCCACGTGTGGAGCGTGGCTGGAGTCATGCGGCGATGGGGTCCTGACCGCCCTGGCAGTGCCTGTGAGTCCCAGGAGTTTTTCTGGGTTGGGAAATGTGCTGAACAAGGCTCTGAGTTTTACATCTGCTGTGCTCTTTGTGTCAGATTAGAACACAGCCTGAGGGTCGGGTGGTGGGAGAGAGCTGGAGGCACTGTTGCTGTGAGGAGTCTCCAGACTGTTGCTAGGGAGCATATGAGGCTGTGGTGAGAAAGCCAGAGAGAAGGCACCTCTCAGCCAGCCTGGCCCAGGGTGGACTGTCATACTGCTGGCACCCTGAAGGTATCTACTGGTTGTCACCTCCAGCAAAGTGCAGCTGGAAGCCCCTCTCCTCCAGTGCCAGCTGGGTCTGGGTTTTCCTGCAGCCAGAGAGGTTTGGTGATGAATCTTAGTTCAGATTGTTATTTGACACCCTGATGTAATATTTTCATTAGGAGTCCTGCAAAATCTAGCAGCTTGGTGTTACTGATGGAGTACCCCCAGCTAATCACGGGTTATTCATCTGTTTTTGAAGCAATGGAAGTATTGAAGACACATCCGTTATTAGTTGTCGGGCATAAAAATTGGCAAAGGTCAAGACTTGTGGCACTGACTGGGTTAGTTCACCCAAGATTGTGTCTGTGATGCCACTCGGAGATCCCCTCTTAGCCAGGGCTGTCCCTGGTTTCAGTGGAGCCAGATCCATTTCTCCCCGCAGGTCATGAGATGATCACAGCTCAGTGTTTGCCATCGGTGTGGTGCCCAATAGGTGGCAGTTCCCTCCAGTGGGATCCAGCTGGAGTCAGGCACTCGGGGATCTGCATCCAGCTGTAACGTAGATGAGAGAATAGTGGCTCCAGCTCTCGTCCAGCAGTCCTTCACCAGCAGATCTCCAAGCACTTCATAAATGAAATGAGGTTTCTTGCTTGTATTTTACAGTTGGATTTACTGATTCTTACTCATTAGTTCACTTCCAGAATGGGCAGTGATCTTGACATCTCTCTCTTGAAGCTGGAGCTGAAGTCTGAAGTGTTACCTTGTCTGTACGGGGATCTTAAGAGGAAACAATGAAGTCTTGTCATGTTTGGACATTTGATCGAATGTAAGAACTTTCTTATTAGGATGTTCATGAGTTAATCACATGTGACACTTTTTCTGCTCCCTGCTGCAAGCCTGAGATGTGTGTGAGGATGTGGGGAAGTGGATCATCCTTTTTTTGGCTTTGTATCACCCTAATGCATTATCTCCATCTGGTTGTCTCCTCCCCCCTCGTGTCCCTCAGCTGGAAGTAAGCGTGTACCAGTGGCTATTAATAGCTGAATCCTGCCACAGTCTGCTGTTGCAGATGGGATTCTCAGCTTCTGATGCCTAAACTCATTAAAAACAAAGCAGAATGCTGTGTGGGCCTTAATACAATTAGCCTTGCTATAAGTGCGGTTCTTGGGGCAAAGTGCTACCCTCAGTTTCTGTGTGAAGGTTGCCCATTAGTGTCCTGGCCTTCAGGTCCTGGCCAGCACATCCCCTTGTCACTCACTTGCAGCCGCAGCGCTCCATCAACAGCACTGTCTGTCTGCTAAATACTGATGTGAGGTCCTGGTCCCAGCGCCTCTGGCCATGCAGTCCTGATGTCCCATGTGGTTTAGGGACCAGGACAGGTGAATTGTTGCTGTACAGCTTGTCTGTGTTGCTTGAGGACACTGGTGGTGGAGGGCTTGGACTTGTTGCTTTTCCTACCACTCCTTGAAGAGGTGAAACCACTTAGAGTGCAGATTGTCTTCCTTGCACGAGGGTTTTCTGTGTGGCAGGTAGATGTCATCTCTCCCTTTCTGATGGGGGCATTTCACCTGCATGAGGAGACAGGAGGACAGGGGAACATTCACAGGCATTTCTGGGATGCCCTTTCTCAAGGGGTGAGCAGCTGCAGATACAACACCCTGCACAGCTGAAGGCGGTCAGTTGTGTCTTCACTTGCCACCTTGTGTACCTGTGTGCTTGATTGCACATAGGCATGCTTGTCATGGTCACAAGTTAAACCTGTTCCTGCTTGCCAGGCTTGGCACTTACTAGGAGGAAAAAGGAAGAGAAAAGATGAACTTCCTTGGCCTGGGAGCAGTTGGGAGTGTCCCTAGGACAGCTCAGATGAAGCAGGTGGAACTCCTGTGGCAGGATCCTGGGCAGGCTCCTGTCCCTGTGGGTGGATGCACAGCCACTGTTTTGCAGTTCATCTGCAAAACAGAAGACCTGATATTTCCCTGCCTGGTGTGTAACAGGTATGAGGTTCCAGTACAACAGTCCTGAGCTGCAGAAGCCGGAGAGGTGAGGCTCTCGTGAACATGTTCCTTAAAGTTATTCTGTGAAAGCACAGAAAAATCTATGAACCCCATGGACATTCTTGAAGGGGAGTCAGAAACACTGCCAAGTAACTGATAATGTGTATTTCAACAGAATTTCACCTACTTGGCCTGTGAGGTTCTGTGGTGTAATATTCATTGTGAACAGGAATAGTTCAAAACACAAATGTGATCTGGGCAGAAGAAATAAAGTCAGTCTGTGGTTTGGGCAGCTGTCCTGCAGGCATTGGTATGTCTAACCCCAGACTGAGAACTGAGAATTTTGCTAAAATTCCTGCCAAAACCAGGACATCTGTCTTTTCAAGTGGTAACCTGTGTTTTTTGCTGCTAAAGGGCAGTTTCTGTTGCTGGGGCACCAAACCTTACTCTCGCCTTTTTCCTTTTTCACTCAAATCTGCCCTTCCCCAGCTCTCCAGCTCCTCGCAGGGCAGGTGTGTCCAGCGATGGACCTTCAAGTGATGGAGCAGCAGGAGAGGGGTGTGGGGTGACACAGGGACCTCCTTCAGCAGGAGGAGGGACTCTGCACAGAGCTGTATTTAGAGAGAAACTGCCAGAGATTGCTCCAAATTATGCTCACGTCTGGTGTGCTTCCCCTTGCCAGGAGCCCACGCATCCCTGGGAACCAGCAAGGCTTTGCAGTTTTGTTCTTACAGGCTCTGTTTCTTTAATAGAAAGAGCTCTGCTTTCTCTTCAGAGAGAAACCTGCTTTTAAAGCTGAGAGATTGTTTTCAGATTTGTTTTACCTCTCCTAGTACTTTTTGGAGGGAGGTGTCTCCTTAGGGATGTTCGTGTCCCCGTGAGCGGGAGGTGCCTGTCCCCATGGGGCAGGGGGTCCTGCCCTGTCTCTCCACTTGCTAGGGGAGACTTTGTCCCCATGGGTCAAAGCGTCCTGCCCAAAGTCTTTGGTGTGTTTATACACCATGGCTTAGCCATGGGCAGCGATTGCCGCTGTGAACGCGGGCAGTGCCAGTGTTCCTCTCCAAACAGGGGCACCGCAGCTGCCCGTGCTGCTTCGTGGCTCTTCATTTGCACAGTGCTAACACAGCCAGGCTGGAGAATATGGAGCTGTTCATTTTGCTGGCTAGAAATGACCGTCATGACTCCAGACAGGCGATGTGCCCTGGTTTGAAGTATCACAGTGCAGCTGAATTCCTGACTTTTGTGGCACTTTGTTTTCTAGCTTTCGAGAGCTGCTGCCTCACCAAACCTCTTTCTTTCCTTGCAATCTGCTTCTGACAATGTGCGAAGTTATTGACAAGGTGATGAAATCTGGTGGACTAGGATTTGCCAGGAAAAGAAGGCTTTTTCCCTCTGCATATGCAGGCTCAGGCCTTCAGATGAAAGCATCGCCCCTGTGGACGATGCACAGGTACTGGGTTCAGAGCAGGGGCTGCAGGCAGCGGCCGCCGGGCTGGTGGCCTCGTGGCCCTGGGTCCAGCGATGCCTTCTCAGTGCACGTGCAGGCCTCAGAAGAGATGTGTGTGATAATTAGCACAAGAAAAATACACCGAGATGTCGTCCTTGCCCAGTCACTCTGTGGGCACTGGGGCTGGTGCAGTTTAAATGGTCCCTCTGTGTAGCTGTGCACTGAAATGGAAGCGTCTTGTGAACATTGCCCTCGGTTACCTGCACCGTGAGAATACCAACAGACAGCTTGGCTGTGCTGTCAGATTGAGCTTTTGTTACGCTCTCGGCAGTGCCGTTTCGAGGCTGGAAGGCTATTTTAGGTATATTTAATTACAGTTTTTTCTTGCTTGGCGAATAGCTGCTGGTACAATTATTAACATGTAGTGAAAAATGTTGGAGCAGATGGGAAGTATTCAAGGCATTCTTTTGTCCCATCCCCCACCGAAAGATAGGGAAAGTGATATTTATCTTTATCAATAGGCATTGTTTTCTGGCTAGCAGGGTTTGCAAGCAGTTTACCCTGTGCGTTTCTTTTACTTTCCAAAAGCCATCGATTTTTGCAGTGTTGCAATTAGAAAACAAGAAGCTTATAAAATGATGTTATTCTTGTATTTTAAAATGGAGTTTCAGTCTCCTGCTGTCTTTTTATTGGTTTCCCCCCTTTCCAGCCCTGCTGAATGTTGCTGGAGTCAGCATGTTGTAATTGGCCTGTGGAGATCTGGGTCCTGCTGGTATCACTTAAAGCCCAGACGGCTTTTCCTCAATTTCGCCGTTCTTGGGCTTCCCAGGTAATAGCAGCGCACACACTCCTGAGCAGCTCGTGCTGCAGCTGTATTGACTGGGAGCACTTGGGTAATCACTTCCTGTAATTAAATTCTTCACTAGGAATAAAGTTAATCTTCTCAGAGCATGTAAAACCTGACCCGCAGCCTGAGCAGGCAGAAATGCTGTTGTTTATAGGCACCTTTATCCAAGTGTAAAGGGTTCGTTCCCAAACGAGAGGCAATTAGTGTAATTAGATATTCCTCGTCCTGAGCCAAGGATATGTAATAATAAACCAACTGAAACAGCAGCTTTTCACTGAAGATTTCATAGATTTTTCAAGGTGGGAAGGAGTGTTTTTACATGTTCCCGTTACCCTCTAGTAGGACACAGCTCTGCTCAAGCCCAGTCCAGCTGATGGGGTTGTCAGTTCTGCCTGTCAGTGCTTGGGACTGACAATGGGGGAGTTTGTAGATTTTTGTAATTTTTTTTTTTTTTACATTAGCATTTTTTTCAGCCCTGTGGTGCTCGATAAATTTGGCAGAGAGAAATCAAAGAGACTTTCTCTGACTCTTTTTCTCTGTGTTTGCATAAACACATTAATAAACTAATTGACCAAATCCTTGCTGGATGGCGGAAGCATTAAGCTTGCTATGGGTAGCTGACTTGAACCATATGGTTTGGTCCCAAGGCTTCTTTGGATTTTTAGAAGAGGTTCAAAAAGTGCTTATTTGCATCATCTTGAAACATTGACATTCCAAGCATAAATAGTTTTGCATAATTTATTACTCTCAATGTAGCTTTGCTCATAGTCATAAGTTCAACTTCAAAGTACTGCGTCCTCACTCGTAATTATTTATGTGCAGCAAACAAAACAACAGTAAGTGCCATCCCACCATTGCTGTGGTGTTTTTGGTGGAGAAACTCAAAAGTTCTTTCATTGTTATAAATTTTATTGTTCATTTATTAAGAGCCAGAGTCGGAATAAAAATAACCTTTCCAGCAGCCATTAACACTTGCCTTTCCTGGAACGTGGACCAATCAAAATCAAATGCTTATGGAAAGCAACGCTGTGTTACCCAGAAGGTGCCAGGTACTTGCCATCGGCTGTTCAGTTTGGACAATTAACGTGTATTTGTCAGTTCCACTTCCATTTAGAGTGAGATCCACTTGCCAGTTCTCACAACCTGCCTCAGTGAAGCAACGTTTTGCTGCAGACAGTGTTAGGGAGTTTCCCATTATGACAAGACTGTTATTTACTTCCCCCAGTTTGTTTGACCTAAAGCACTGGGAAGACACTGTTCACCTTTAGAGACACAGCAAAAAGGGTCAGCTTTTGCCTCGCTTCCTATCTGGGAGGTGGCCTGTGGCTCTGGGGTCCTTGTTGCTCCTGCGGCTTGTTAGCAACAAGGAAGCTGCTGCAGCGCGTTGGGTGGTGAGTGGGCAGCGCGGTGGGGAGCGGTCCCATTGAGGCAGCGGTGGGGTAGTAAGGTCGCCCTGTTACCTTTGCAGCAAATAATATCTAAAATCAGAAATGCAGGTGAAACGTGCAAAAGTGCCCTGGTGGGCAGAGTGCAGGAGTTCTTTAAAGCAGGACTTCACCAAACCTGCTTTACTTGTGAAATCTGGTTTGCTGGTGATTAGGTTCCCCTCATGATGATCTTGGGTCTTCCGCCGATCGATTCTGCCCTAGCTAATGGGCGATCATGGAGAGCAACGGGGACTTGCTCTGCAATCTGCATCCCTCCATCGTTGTGTGGATGCTAATGAAGGGTGCCAGGGAGATGTCAACCATTACGATAGACAGAGTCTGAATAGATCAGTGTGCATGGATCATTGAGCATCTTTGTTGTAAAACAAATGGCTTGTGGTCAGTTAATCATATAAAGAAACATCTCCCAGACCTCATGGCATTATTCAAAGTCCTAAATCCTCTTGCAGTTTTGTAAACAGAACATCTGTTAAAATATGGAGAAATTACAGTCTGGAATAGTTGTTAGAAATGTGGCTGCCCCAGGCTGACAGGGAAAAGGAGCGATTATTTTTTTTTTTTGTGAAAGCCTCACCTCTCCACCCTTCGAACCATCCTTTTCTCTTTAGCTTGCAGGTCTCCTTGTGCTGAGTCTCGCTTTTTTGCTGTGCCCCCACAGCCCCACTCAGGTGCCACAGAGCCCCTGAGGCTGGGACCCCACTTGGGCATCCCCACAATGGACAGTGCAGGCCCTGGGCTGCTTGTCCAGGGTGCTGTTGTACATGGGCAGTGGCTGTGTGACCTGTGGTGTGATGTCCAAGAAGAGAAGTCTCAGGGGAGACCTTAATGTGGCCTTTCAAAGGGCCTGTCAGAAAGATGGAGACTTTTGAGCAGGCCCTGTTGTGACAGGACAAGGGATGATGGTTTAAAAATTAGATGGAGATTTAGACTGGAGTGAAGGAAGTAACTGTTGATGCTGAGGGTGGTGAGAGCCTGGCCCAGGCTGCCCAGAGAGGTGGTGGCTGCCCCATCCCTGGCACCATCCC
>JAAGNO010008175.1:0-12534 GCA_033439905.1 Ceryle rudis
GTTTAAAGCTAGTTTTTCATTTATCTCTTGACTGCAAAGCTAAGTATAGTTGTAATAGGCAACATATATGTTCCTATAATTCAATCACCTCATATCTCTGATTCTGCAAATTGAAGTGCCACTGATGCTAGAATTCTGTCAAGTTTTCATAAACAGCTAGAGAATGTTCAGGAGCCAACAATACTGGTAATAATAGAGCAGGTGGATTATATAGTCTCAGCCTTGGAAACAAGTTGGAAACAATCGAAAGAGCACACCCAGGACATTGCTCCAAGACTCCAGCTAGTAAAAACATTTGCTTATACTCAAGAAGCTTCTAACATTTATACTCAAGAAGCTTCTGACATTTACACTCAAGAAGCTTCTAACAAACACAGCGCTTCACTGCACAGGAGTCACAAAAGCCCCGTCAGGGTCACTAATCTAGTTATGTTCTCTGACAACTGTGACCTCTTTATATTTAAAAATTATAACAGTCATCCATGGAAGATTTTACAGAAACTCCAATTACTAGTGTATTCCTAGGTCACAAAATAAAGCTTACCATTTATTGCTAGGTGAAGAGCTTTCAACTATCACCAGAGATGCTGAAATTTAGCCTGTGGTATATGCATCTCAAACACCTACTCTACCCTCTCTCAGTAAGACTGTTAAGTCAGTGCAAAAAAGCCCTTTACATAATACACATTCCACCTGTATATAATGTTTAATTAGTAGAAATTAGCAAAGAGTTACATAGTCATGACATCAATGAATGTTAGGTTTATACGCTCTAAGCAAATACAATTGCCTGTTTTATCATACCATCTGTTGTAAGGGAAAATGTGCAGCTCCTGTGTAGGAACGTGAGGAAACATAAGGAAGAATGAAGGCCATACGTGCTGCTCTGCCTGGATGCAGAATGCACGCACCTCAGATCAACATTTAGCAAATGCCTGCAACTGGGCGTCCCAAAATTGGTTTGATGTTTTTCATAGAAAAATGAGATTCACTGCAGTTCATTTTACAGCTGTTACTGTGCAGTTCAGAAGTTGTTTCTGACAAACTACTGAGAACCAATTTATGGGGGAGGACTAAAAATTCAGTAGTTTTTTAGTTATTCCTTGTAAAGATACATTGTTTTTTACACTTCCATAGCTGGACCTATAAAACTGCCAAGTTTCTACAAAAGAAGCTAAACTTGACTCCACCTTTATCTGTCTGTAATCAATGGTGCAGGAAGAACGCAAGAACTCTATATAGCTAACATTTCCAAAATGGAAAGCTCTTTTGTCAAGCCAGCTTACATCAGAACCAGAGGCTTCAACATTTCCTTATATTTGCATTTTATTTTCATATATTTAAAAGTTTAACAAATGACTTAAAGTGTCATCACACATTGCAAATGACCCCAAATTCCTGCAAGCTCGTAATTAATATTCAAGAGTTTCAATCCACAGCATAGGGTTCTCCTGGATTTGCCCCCTAGTGATAGGCATTTTAAAAAACATTAGTTCACCATTTTCCAGCAACCAAAAATATAGGATCTACCTCATATATATAAAAAAATACATATGCATATCACTTTCTGACCACCTTACAAATTTCTGAAACTCTAAAATGTACATGAAAAGAAGAAAAAATGCTAAAAAGGCTACTTACCTGCAAGTCTCTTCAAAACATTAGAAGAAAAATGGCAGCATATGACTAAAATTAAAATACCCGAACCATAGCTATTTTACAAGTAAAAACTCAAGAAATACAAAACGCATTGTCATGTAACACTAATTCAAAGGTTGCAATCCATGTTCTGAATCCTTTTGTTGGATATTCAGAAATGAGACATGCCACATATTTAGAAAGATTTATTCATAAGAACATACCTTTATTTCAACTCAAGCTTTAGAGAGAAAATCTGTTTCTTTTAACTTCAGAAACAATCCCAATAGTATTTTTAGATTTTACATGCAAGATGTTACTAAAGTAAGAGTTCCCACTGAGCTCTGTGCCTCAGAGATGCGGTATTTCTCGGAGCTATTCTCAATACACCTGATTGGTATCAGCAAAATGGTGGTGGCATTATGTAAAAAGGTGTTGCATTTGATGCAAAGGACTCCATGATCTGCACACTCTTAAAATTCAGGCATCTTTATGAAAAGCTTTTATTTTTATGAGAATACTACAGCACTTCAAAGAAGTTCAACTCATTCTTATTTTATATGGAAATGAAAGAACCAGTGCAAATTTATATAGAAGAGGAGTGACTCAACCATGAATAGGCTCTGCAGTTTCTTGAAACCTAGCATAGTATGCTCTCTGCCACACAACCCTGTCTCACCACCATGTCTCAATTATTCATGAAGCGTTCTGCATTCTTTATAAAGCTTCATACTTTAACTGGGAAATAAAACAAAGTAACACCATAGACACTGAATAATGTATGAATTGCATCATGTCAGACCCTAAATTCTGGGGTTAGAAGACAGTGCAGGCAGCGGTACCTGCATATTAAAAGGCAAAGACTAACAAAGCCACAAGGCATGCATTACCTGTTCCAGCAAATCTCATCAACTCCAAACACTCCCCACTCATGTGAACTTACTCCTTCGAAACCAGGTCTCCTAGATTTGACCTATTTGTTCTTTGATTTCTCCAGCTATACATACTATGCATTTACGTTTAACAAAACACATGCTGTACTACTAAGCCTCAATTCATGAGCTAGAGACATGGCCAGCAAGGCTTCAAATCTGACTTTCTAGGTTTCTGAATTTACTGAACAGATCCCTATAGAGCCCATATACATTAGATCCAGCACTTCTGGGAAAATGCACTGCATAAGCAAGTATACACAAGTGAACTAATTTGCTCCATCTAACCACTGGTGTTCTTTTTGTTTTTATATTTTTCACACAAAAGCAAGCAAACACACACAAACCCAAACAGAGTCAAAAAAAATAATGTATTTTGAGACCTATGTGTATATATATATACACACATACACTTCCTAAACCAAGCTCTAATGTCTACTAACATCTATATTTTGCATAGAAGCAATAAATCAAGTGAAACACTTTTTTGTCCAACCACTGGATAGTATTGAGGCATTCATTCCTTAAGGTAACCTTACAAGGCTTTAACCTTGTAAGCATCTATATAGACATGCAGGGATACATGCATTAAAGTTAGTTAAAACAGATGAGAGGGCGTAGATTCTGGTTAAACTACTTGTAACACTGGGTCAACACTGGATAAAAAAAATAAACAGCCCTAGAACCTATATTTCATTTGGAATTAAATTTGTAAATGCATATAAAAGTGACTTTCCGGCTCCTCGCCCTTGTGAATTATCCTATTTCCTGTAAAGACAGTCTCCCTCTTGCTTGTAATTCACTTCAGAAAGTAAAACCTTCCCAACACTAACCTCTAGCACAACCAAAATATGTTATTTAAAAAAAAAACCCAACCAAACAAAAAGAATAAAGAAATTCAAACAAGAAAACCCAACACCAAACCAACCAACCAACAAACCACACAAACACAAAAAAACTCCACACCCCTCAAAATACCCCCAAACAACTACAAAACTGAAACCTGTATTCGAGTGACTTCTGAAATGAAAAAACTGTATTTAGTGAACTATCAGCGGATTTATTCTTGGTCAATATACAATTGTAATCGGCACCATTTAGATCTAAGAAAAATACAAATAACAGGTGTGCAGAAACTGCAAAATATCCAGCTTTCAGTGTTAATTGTGCTACCTTTTCCTTTTTAATAAATTGAAAAACATATTGCAAAAAATAAAACTAAAAACCTCCCTAGGGGAAAAAGTTTGATCTGCTTAGTATATCACAGTGACTATTTCATTTAAGTAGCTGAAATTAAAAATAAAACATATTGTGAATTTTTAAAGCAATTTTAAAGTAAATAAGCTGACTATTGACCTCCAAATTCTCAAGTGGCACTAGCAGCAGTGTGTCTGCTCGATGTATTTTTATGTAGGCAAACTGATCTAAGAACAGTGTGTTAAGCATAACTTGTTAATTTAGGAGATGTGTTAGAAATTAGCCATCACTTGATTTAGAAACATATCATTTTTATTTTTTTATATATATATATGCAAATTCACATTAACAGCTGGAAGTTACATTTAAGTATGGTGAATAGGAAATCCCAGAAGATTCTGTGAATAAGAACAGAGTCAGCTGAGCTGGCTATATTTTTTAGCTGATAAAATTTCATAAAGTAGTAGTAGTAACTTTAAGTGATAGTGCTTCATCAGATGTATAAAAGACAGGCCTACTGGATATTACAGAAACCACAAACAGAAGTTCTCTTAGCATTTATATGGAAACAGTATTTCTATATCATGAAATTAAAAGCATTTTCACAGGAGAGAATTCCATTCAATATCATGATGTCACATTTTGCACAAGTATCAAAATGTTGCTTTCTCCCTTTATCCACAGCCCTAGCTTTAATAGAACACTAATGGATGAACTCAGCATCTACACTACCGTGATTCTTTTCTTCCCCAAGTGCCTTCTGTTGTTTCCATTCAGAAAGAGCTAAGCATCTTTTGAAAAACAAATATACAGGAAACAAACCCTCATTGTCTCTTTCATGTTACTCAACTAATCTTACATGTTTGTTTTCTTAGCCTAGACAATATGAAACACTGTTTTACTCAACAGCTACACAGAAGACATATGAATGAAGGGGAGAGGACATGTTAAATACAATCATGCCCTTAATCTTAATACTTAAGGCAGATAAAAACTGTCACAGAAATAGAAAATAAATATGGAAAGTGTTTACTCTGTTACTCCAGCTCTTGCTGCGTATGCCAGGAGGGAAAGAGAAAGAAGAAAAACATTAGAAATAGAATAGGAAAAAAGGATTAAAAGAACATCTAGACGAAAGCAGCAAATATGCAAGTTTTGGTCTTAAAATGTTAATGTAGACAGTTATTTTAGCAACAAAACAAGCATTTTAAGGTAAGTTTTTAAAAACATGAAAGGCCAAAATAGAAAGCAACTGGATTCCAATTATCTAGGACTTGGAAACAACTGTTACTCATCCTCCATATGTTAGCCACATCCAGATGTGGAAGCAGGCCAAATGTCCAAAAAATGCCTGTAGCTATGACATACTGCTATTAAGAACAACTTAAGGGAAAAACCAAAAGCTGGTATTTTGAAAATTCATAGTTTTTTAAACTGCTGATACCACCCCAAACCAACAACAAAAGAAACCCAATTTCAGTAATTACAACATATGCCAAAAAATTCAAGCTCTATACATCCAATATAAAAGTGGCTTAGTTTGTAAAACAGCCTCAGCTTTGTTAAGTAAAACATCAGAACTGAATATCGAGATGGTTTTCTTTCCACATATTCAAATCATAATCCTACTAATTCTTAATCCTACTACCTCTTTCCATAAGCATGAGATAAGCAATTAGAGAACATAACATGCAAAAGATAATTTAAGAGCAATGATGCAGTTTTCTGGTTGCATTCAGCTTACTGCAAGCACTGTCTTTTCTCTGCTATAGAGGCTTTTCTTACAAACTAGGCCGGAGCAAGGTTTTACTACTGGTAACAATGGCCACAGATCCCTGGCAGCTTTTTTATAATAAAATACCTTTATGGAATCCTGTAGGCTAGAGAGTTTTAACTGTATTTACAATGCAAGTCATACCTCAAACAAATCATAACCTTCAGCTTCCACCCTGTCATATGGCCGGATGATGCCATCTTCATGAATGAAACGTGGAGGACGGAGATTAGATACTTCTTCAGTTGATTCTGCCACCCTGCCATAAACAGTGGAACAGTATTCTGGTAAGCCTACTACAATTCTGAGTTTCAGCAAAATGTCTTTAAAAAGTCACCCTTTCACTTGCCACATATCCCACCTCCTCGAAGTGTAAGAAGCTCCTGATCTGTACTGCTAACCAATTTCAAACTGGCAACTTTTTTTCTGAAAACTTAAATGGTCTACTTTTTACAGCAATTAAATGTCATTTAGATATTTGCATTCATCGGTATACCAGCCAACCTCAAAAGTGAAATTTACATAAGACTCCTTACTTCCTGATCAGAGGAGGGAGTGAAACAAGAAAATAGACTAGTTATCATCTGCATGAACTACAACACTGTCAAGATGTATTCTGAAGGACCAATTTCCAGAGATCATAATAAAATACATTCATTACAGGCTACTAGACATCTCTCAACCGCATATGATAGAATCATAGGGGTTGAAAGGGACCTCTGGGGATCATCTAGGCCAACCTCCCTGCTAAAGCAAGTTCACCTAGAGCACGTTGCACAGGAACATGCCCAGGTGGGTTTTCACAGTCTCCAGAGAAGGAGACTCCACAACCTCTATGAGCAGCCACATATACACTGCATATTGTATTTAACATAAATAATTGTGAGTCACTACTGGACCACTTCACCAGCTGCAATCCAATACACGAAAAGTACTTCAGAACTTACTCAACATTTTACCTTTGAATTCCCTGGAAGGTACTGCTTGCCATATCTACAATGCCACCAGTTGGGCGGGCTACTACTCCTACAAGCCCCTTTCCAATTCCTTTAAAAAATCCAGCGGCGCCTTCTTTTTTAGCCCCTTTAAAAGAAAAAGAAATAGTTTTAATGACCTACTTGAAGACATTAATTAACCACAGAATTAAAACATGGCTGCTCCAGGCTGAACTAGAACTGGTTTATATTGGAAACAGTCCAGAGCAATTGATTACGTACAATCCACTCATTAAAGAAGTCCTCTATGAAAAGTCACACATTACTTCCTTATCTGATCCAACATACTACTGTTCACTTAACACTTCACCTGCCTCCAAAGTCAGCATAACTGAAGAGTTAACCAGATCCCCCTTCTCATGCTTTCAGTATGAACTGTAGGACAATATAACCATTTATAGAGGTTGATAGTAATAAAATGACCCAAGACTCTCAGATGTGCAAATATAATGGAAGTTCACTATTTCTATCTCAAAAGTACTTGTTTCTGGTGACATCTAACTATGGAAGAGCCAAAACAGTGTTTAGAAAGCACGTGTTTATTCAGTAATGAGAGAAGGACTACACCTCAAATAAACTGCCAATAACCTATAAAATACAACACAGTAAAAATTAACTTCAAACATTTAAATTACTTTGACATGAATTTTAATAACGTGAATTTTTTTTCATTGTGTCCATCATCTATCATACGGATAAACCGACAGTCTTCACAAAAAGAAATACTGATAGCAGGCATAAAGCCAAATTTGCTTTTTAAGTTTTCTCCAACTTTTGGAGTGCCAAGAAGCTTTTTCAGTTGGTACTTTAGTATTTTTAGTTTCTTTATTCTGTCTTTAAATAATAAATTGGGTACTACAGCAGGTCTAACAAAATGCATCACAATCATTCCTTAATTCATATAATGGCTGAAATGGTCATAAGCCAGTAACAGCTATTAATATATTTGAGCAAATAATCATA
The DNA here is from genome assembly GCA_033439905.1 of Ceryle rudis. Lineage (NCBI taxonomy): Eukaryota > Metazoa > Chordata > Aves > Coraciiformes > Cerylidae > Ceryle > Ceryle rudis. The sequence continues at coordinate 7,500 of JAAGNO010008175.1, forward strand.
TAAGCTCATACCTGAATGGGAAATATAATCTCGCTACACACCCCTGCATCACCACACTTGAATTGCTATTTCTTAAAATTACAAAATAAATCATAAAATACTGGGAAACCATTTAAGCAGTGCAATGCAACCTTAGCGCTTACCTTCTACAGGTTTAGTGATTATGCCCGTCACACCTCCGACAACACCCTAAAATGAAGAAGATATTTAAGTTCCTACTTAAAGACAGGAATTCTATAACCCAACTGGGCAGCCAATTGTCTCTCATCCTTCATTTTGCAGCTTTATAATGAAGTTCCAATATCAGAAACTGTTTCTCTGGGTTTTCTTTGTTTCTTAAAATTTAAGAAATTACAACTGAGGTAAATAATAGAGGAATAAAAGCTAAAATCACTGAAGAAATATTTATGCTGGCAAGAAAGACTAAAAAAATCTTTTGTACAGTATTCAGTCTTGTAATAATTAAGAAAGTCACTATTTCATTTTCATTGTTTTACTTGAATTAGATAACACATTTATTGAACATGAGTCACTATTTATTATTCCCAGGAGAACTTGGTGTTATATCCTATACTTCTTTCTGAGACACTATCTTCAATTTCTCAGGTTGGCCAAAAACATGACCTCAAATACTGAAACTGTCACAATATACTAAGTCTCCCATAAACCAACTGCCTGTTTGTCTCTTCTGCTTAGTTCATGAACTGATAAAGATGACATCAAACTTTCCTGCGTATAATTTTTACTACACATAGTACTCTCAACTTCAAATTCATACCCGTAACAAGCCTTTTCCTCCTTTGGCCAGACTGTCACCAAAGTCTTTTGGCTGCCGACCCATTTCCTCTCTCCGTTTCTGTTGAAATTCTTTATCCATAGTAATAGCAGCCAAGCCTTTTCCAACAGAACCTGTGATCCTAGACACCACCCCTGCTGCACCACCTGAGAGAATGGCATAGGAAGCAGAAGTTACTGTTCTTTCACAATTTAACAGCAAATGACATGCAAGAAGCCACAAAGTTCATAGCAATTTTCCTTCATATCTAGTTTAAATATTACAAATGTACACAGAGTGACTACCTCGTCTTCCATGAGAAGACTGCGGAATGTGACCTGAAATCAATATATACAGCAAAATGTAACCCTTATATCACTTCAGTACACCTTATATAGGATATTGCATGGAAACATTTTTTCTATTTATTCTAACACACTGCTAAATAAAAATGTAAGGTAACTGTAACAATAGATGGTCTTAAGAACACTTCTCAGGCTTCTCCAGACATTTTAGGACCATCAGAATTATTTTTCCTTTTCCTTTTTTCATCCACACCATGTTATAAATTCAGTCATACATACAATGTTTCTGTTTGCATGGTCTACAAAGCAGACATTTAGATGGTCTCAATTAAGTTAGGTATGAATTATCTGTATCATGAATAGTGGCAATTGTATCTGACAAATATTTGTCAAAAGATTTTCAAAATCTCTATATGGTAAATACAGAGATTTTGAAAATATAACTTTCCCTTCAAAATAATCATAAAAAGTAAACCAAGAGCACTTCATGATTTAACCTAATTTATTACAACAGTAACAATATGATACATACCCACTGTGTGCCCAAGAAGACTTTTAACACCAATTACAAAGCCTTCAGCAAATTCTTCAGGGCCTTGAACAGCACCCTAAAAACAAAGCTTATTATGAGTAGTAGAAAACTATACATGTATGCATCTGTTTCAAGAAAACCTAGTAATTTTTTTACACTGATGTTATTCATGTTATGTTATTTCTTTAAAGTTAACCTAAAAAATTCCACATTCTTAACTGTTCAGGGTGTAGAGTACAGTGATGACAAAACTACAACCCAACCAGTATATTCAATCAGCCTACTATTCATACACAAGTGAAGAATCAGGAAGACAAACCTGGAACGGCTCATAAAAGAAAGCTTCAACTCCTTCAGACAAGCCTCTGATCAAGCCAAATGGATTTCCAAGAACATCTAACCCAAGCACAAGAACATACATCTGTTTCAGGAGCTAAACAGTGTGGGGGGAGGGGAAACAAAAGCAGTGTTACTAGCTGTTGACACACATAGTTGCACTTTAGAAACCAAGGCTGGTATATTTTTTAATACACTTCCAAGTAAGTTGTTAAGAGTACTCAACTAAGTATTCCTACTAGAATGAAGGCGACTTAGGCAAAAGATACAGTATATGCATGGATAACTATCACAATACTTTGGTGAATGAAAATGTAACTAACAGAAGCAATCATTTAAAATTCTTAAAACACATTTTCAGGATGCTTTGGTATTTATGTTTTTGTAATATGCCACCAGATTCCTTCTTCAGTACCATGAAATAAAAATTAAGTAGCTTTAAAGTATTGACCTTTTCTTTCTTATTTTCTGCCTTCTGTAAAGATACTTATTCAAAATTTTACACAAAGGCTTGACTAAATGAGCTTACTTGTTCACTATAATGTCTAACAACTCTCTTCATCAGTTGATCTCTCTTGTAGAACTGATATTTAATTTCAAAGAAAGCAAGTCTGAAAGACAAATAACACACTAGTTACATGCTTCGTCCTCCTAAACATTTCTTTTTTCCCTTTCAGATAATCCTGAAGCCCTTTCCTCCTAAAAAGCAGCTCAAATCCCACCTTCCCTCCATTCCTCCCCTTCCCCAAAGACAGTGTACATTTATACTAGAGTCAGTCAGCAAAGTTTACCATGGACCCAATTATTATATGTATAGAAGCTTCAATAAAAATATTAAAATAATCTTTATTAGCTTACTTGAAAATAAGATCATCCACATCTGTTAGAGTAGCTCCAATACTTTTCAGCAGCAAATTCAGAGAATGAATGGCTATCATTTCTTCCTCCTTATTTGATGCTTCTCCACCAGCAGCCAGAGACAGACTCAAATGCAACTGTCAAGACAGTATTAGTAAAACAACAAGGGACACACCGAACAGGGTGTATGGTGCACATGTAAACAAACCAGTGGAGAAACAATGCTAAGTGTATTTTTACTCACTTCAAGGAAATGTACTATTTCAACAAACATGCCTGAACTCACATGGTATTACTTTGATAACATGTATTTATTCATATTTCCATATAGAGAAGTGTCAAATTGCCCTAGAAGTTTAACTTCTGTTATGTTTACATCTGTAAAGTTCTGTGTAAGCAATGAGAGAAATAATATGTTAAATAGGTGGAGCTTAATTCCCAATACAAGTTAAATCTTAAATTTTCATTTAGTGAACTAGCTTGTGTGCAACTAGTCACTCCTTTGCGGAACTGTCTTGAACACTGTAAAATGAGATTGTTTATGATAAGACACTTACTTTCAAAGAAGTTCACACACTTTTACCAATGGTGGAGAGGGCAACAGAAAAAGTATTTTCCTTTTCCCTCGTACATCACCAAAACCACTATTGCTCCCTTTTTGCTTGCTTAAAAGAGGGCATAGCAGTTAACCTGTATGATTTGACTTTTTCAATATTCCCCATTTTCATTGTTTCCAAAAGGCCACACAGACATTTTCATGGGTTTCCCACTATCCTGTGGTTTAGAATATTAAGATGAGTCAGGTGAAAAAAACAAGAGAAAAAGAAGCCCCCTCCTGTAATTTAAGACTGCAAATGTAGCCATTACAAAGAAGAGATGAAAAATGAACTTAAAATTATAACCTTGTCTTCAATAACTTTAAGCAGACTAGCTAGAGGATAATGTTGAAAATATCACAATAGTTGTCTTTTTTCTCTAATGTTTTTCCCAGCTTCACATTCTTAGAAGTTTATAAGGACAAACAGATCAGAAAAAAAAAGTAATTCCAAGAACTGAAGTGTACTTAACAGATAACTACTGAAGTAATAAAGAAGTTGAGAAAAAAAAGCGTCTGAACATAATCATCTGTATCAGGGTTTATGTCTGTCTTTTATACATTCAGAGAAAAGAAAAGTAAGCAGTTATTTTTCCTCTAAATTTGTATTCAATTCAATAGCCTTAGGGGAACTTCTTTTGATTCAGAATAATGTATAATTACTAGTGGTCCATCTTCTCTGGCTCTGAAAAAAAAATCTACCTAGTTCAAGAGAGACATGAAGACAAGCCCATGAAAGTGTATTTTACTGTATTTTATCATATATTATTTGGATAACTTCAGGCCAGCATTTTGTCTAGCTCTCCTCATTATTATACATATTAGCAATGGTTATTCCCATTTGGCAATGGTTAAGGATCTATTTGTACTCACGGGCAACTACAAAAGTTTTCCAACAAAATATTGAGTTTTAGACTATATAAAATCCCCGTTAGGAAGACAGCATAAAGACCTCAATTAGCCAGAAAGCTGATCTGAGAATATATTTACCATAGTGAATTAAGAGAATCACAGAATTGTGAGGTTGGACAAGACCTTTGCGATCATCAAGTCCAACTGTTAAACTAGCCCATCATTATTAAGCGCTTTATTAACCAGAAGTATCTCTATTGCATACCTTAATTGGAGAAATATGGAAATGCTCAAAGAAGCTGAGCATGGACAGGTCTGTTAGGGAGGACTCCATTAGCTCAGTGTTAAGTGCATCCACATCTTGTTGAATTAATCTGGACTGGTTTTATTAAAAAGAAAAAAAAAAGAACAGAAGTTTCTCATCAACATATGCGCAGTACAATTACTAATACAATATCCGTAAATACATGTAGACTATATATACATATAAATAAAACGCAGAAATAATAATCATAGTTAAATGTAATAAAACAGTCAACTAATCAGGTAAATAGCCAACACCCCCAAAACTGGAAAGAAACTAATTTCTTTTGTATACTAGATTATAACATTATAGATTATAGATTTCTTTAATTCAGAGTAAAAAAAAAAACAAAACAAAACAAAAAACAAACAAACAAAAAACCACAAACAAAAACAACCAAACAACCACAACCACCACACACCAAAAAGCCCACCCAATACAATGGTTTCTGGGTAACTTCTCTCTTTCAAACTATATC
>JAAGNO010008178.1:6745-35602 GCA_033439905.1 Ceryle rudis
TGAAGGAGACTCTGGAATGGGACCAGGAAATAAAAAGTTAAAAGAACGCAGAAGGAAAAAAAACAAACAAACAAAAAAAAAAACCAAAAAACCCACTGGAAAAGCAGAAAGGACAAGATTAAAAAATAAAGGGGAGGGGGGGAAGCTTTGTGGCATTCTTGGGCTCAGTAGCTTCTGATTTCTGCCCTGTAGTGTTTGCAGGTTATGTACCCACACACTACGGGGAGTGCGAAAAAAGAATCCTTACCTGACCTCTGGATAACCCAAACAGGAGATTAGCCCATTTCCAAGCAAAGCAGGTTGTCACACTGTTAGGCCAATTGCTTCTATTGACACTTTGCATAAACATCTTACACAGGGTGATCAGAAAGGACTGTTATGCCATTAACGCTCCTTTTATTTTTTTATACCTAAGCCTTACAGAATAAAGGCCTTTCTGAGTAAGGGATAACAAAAGGGTCAAAAGGTCACAAACATTCTTTTAAGTAGGCAAAAATCGGGGAAGTTTAGATTCATTGAAAAGTGCAAATTGGAACTTCTTAGCATCTTGCAACAGTGCAGCATGCTCAGCTTTTCCCAATTTCACTTATAGCAACTTCATTAATCTTTTTATTTAAAAGTAAAAGTAAAAATGCACAATTACGATGCTAAAATCTTCATTTTAGGAAATAGCAAGCTGTCTAATCTTTTTAGATAATCAGTAATCTAAACAGATTTAGACATTGCCATTAAAATCCTCATGAGAAACAGTGTGAAAATATAGAGTTTTTTTTCTTGAAGTGGCATGACTCAACACTCTCATGTACAGTTTTCACCTATAATTTACACAGCATGTGGTTCACACCGTGTACAGCAAAATATTCTATATTTTCCTTTGTTTTGTCTTTGCTTTGATCAGAGATGGAAACAATCTCCCTTTAATAGTATAAAAGCCACCTGCTGGGCACCGCGGACTACAGCTAATTGGTAAATTCTTTGAAATTTTGATATAATGGATTTTGACCTCTTTAATTAAAAAAATCCCAAAGCCTAGAATACTGATGAACTCTTCTGGGAAATGAATAGTGCCAAGCATACACAACTGCAAGCTACACCAGGTCTTTTCTCAGGGAAGAGTAGAGAAATAACATTACTTTTTTTTTTCCTTGAGGATGTGTGGCTTTTGACCTCGAAAAAGCAGCCCCATGACTGTTGTTAGCTATGTATCATTTAGATCAGTAAGATAAAGGAATAGCAAATATAGTAATATTTCAGTTATTACCCATTTTGTTGGGGCTTGGAGCTAAAAAAGTTTAAAGATGAGGGGGACTTTTTCATTTTAAACACAGTAAACTCACAAAAGCCACTTACAAAATATCCCACTCCTCAACATTTCCCAGTCCAAGGAGTTCACACTGCACCTATACACACCTTGTATTCAGAAGAAGAAATGGGTTTCATGACTGAAGAGGAAGCCTGTCAACCACAATCATTCTTGTTTCATAATTTCTGACATAACATTAACCTTTCAGTGGAGCTATAATCTCATCAGTTTGTGAACTCTGAGGCAGCACTGTCCTCCTTTTGTTAAAACCCTTATTTATACTCTGCCTAGCATAATGGGGCCATGGTCCATGACAGGGACTCATGGGCACTGCAGTAGCACAGCTACACAACAACAACACTTTCTTTTTGCGTCTTCTTACTTTTCATGCACAAGTATACACGAATATACATTACACAGGTATATGATTATTTCCAGCGAATTAACAAAAAAAAAAAATCCTACATGAACATGAAGATAACACCTCCATTAGTTCACTAAATGCTATCTCCCTGTTTATTAAAGCATGTACACCATGAAAGCACTTACTAGATTGGAACTAAACTGTGAAGAACCAGAATCAGAACTGGACAAAGACAAGTCTTGTTCACTCTAAACATTTCCCAGTCGCATAGGAACAACAGAAGTATTTAAAATATAGATATCAAAGTCCAGTTTACAAGGAAAAAAGACAAGGGTTTAGAATAACACCATAGCAACCAAATGCAATTATCACTTCATCAGTAGGTGTTCCTTACTGCTGACAAATACCTTGTTAGCCTGGTTAGTAAGTCTGCCGGCCACTTGCCAAAATATTTTGTTTTATTTACTCCTGGTGACTTATTTTGTGAATGTGGTGAATTTTAAAATCCCCCCCACTGATCACATAACTGGAATAACACACGTAGGTCTTGTATTTCAAAGTGTAAACTGATCTCTTGATCTGTTAATGTCTCCCTATAGTTTATGCTACTCTTTTTCTGGATTTTCAAAGTGATGTTATGGGGATTTAGCTATGCAATTCCCATTAGTGTCAATGGGGGTCGCAGGCTAAATGCCTAGGCAATGCTTTGAAAATTGAGCCCTGGATTTTCAAAGGAAGGAAGGAAGGAAGGATAGTTTGTGTTGGAAAGACAGCGTCTTTCAATTTTTAAGCCACAGCATTAAAACATACCTTTTTTTTTTTTTTTTTTTTCGTTTTTTTAGCACTATGCATTTAGAAATTGTGCCTAAAATTGGGACACTGGTTAACAAGAATGAAACAGTTCTATGTTAAAATGCCTCCATTTGTTTTGAATTTGTAAGTGGAAATCATATTCGTGACTATCTTGAATGTTGGGATACAATCTTTAACACATTCTTAAGTGTACAACGTATAAACTCAGAGGTTATGACAGTTGAACCATTGGGAAATTTTGTTATGCTAAGAAAAAACAGAAGTTATTTGTACTCAAATAAATCCTTTATAACCTAAATTCCTCCAAATGACAGAATTCTTTCCTAAAAAATGGACCTTGAGGTACACCCCGAGAGATGCCTGGTCTTGTTATATTCATAAGCAAGCCCAAATACATTCTTTATTCTTTGGCACTTCAAATTAATTTAAGCCTGCCTACAAAATAAGATGCTTGCTGTTGAAGTCATGTGAATAAGATTGTTGCTGTTACTGTAACCAGAAAAAAACACAATGTATAATTTTACAAACCCCATTAAAACTTCAAGCAGCCCAAGATGTGAAGTCTGAAGAAAGTCACTGAAATACAGTAATTGAGGCAAATATAAATAGCTAGGCCCTGTGCAATAAACAATACAGCAACAAGTAATACCTCTTCAAAGAAGATTTAATTACAGTGCAAATGTTTATTATGAAGTATGTTGTTGTTCATCATTAAAGAATAAGCTGGACTAGTAGCAAAAGAGCTGTCTTTTGAGTCTAGAAACAGGGAAGAGTTTGAAAGGCAGGAGTCTGGCAGACAGTCAGGCTCCAGAGTGCACGGGCTCGGGCCAAATTGCTCCTGTCAAGCCCGTTAGCCTGTACACGAAGTCCCTTTAGACAAAGCATAAAACTATGTCAATGGTAAAATCTGTGTGGATTAAAAACGGTGTATTATGCAATGGTCTTTCACTTTGTTGTTGTTGTTGTTTTTCAGCTTCTGACACAGAGACGTACGCACTCAAACAGCATGCAGGGGTGATAAATGCAGATCCCCAAAACAGAACATCTGCCTCTGATCTGAGACTTTGAAAATACAATTTCATCTGTTAAAATTATGAAGCATTTAATATAACACAATTAAATTTAAGCTGTCATTTTCATTTGGCTTGTTTTTGTGGTCTTGTTGTGGGTTGTTTGTTTGAAGGGGTTTTTTTTGTTTGTTTGTTATAAAGCCTTCTCTGGTTTAGAGACATTGGGACTAAATCATCTAACTTGAAGTAACTGGAATAAAATTTAAAACACAAAGCATGTTCACTTCAACTTCCATACTGTGTTCTGGACATGAACACTCTTTTCCCATCTGTCATATTTAATATTTAGCAGTATCCTTGTGAGTAACTGTAGATGCCTGCAGTCTCACCAGAGATCAGTATATATACTATACAACAAGAAGTCATTATCTGACAAATGCTGGTTTGAACTAACTAATACAACTGCCCTCGTATACATGGACATCTAGTCTATAAGATCAGCCTGTTGTACCCTAGAACTAAACATCCATAGCGGTTTGCTCAAGTATAATTAAAACTCCATGGTTTTACTTCAGTCCAATTACTTCTAGGATTGAAGGAAGGAGTTTTAGATACATGGCCCTGGCATGCGAATGTGAACTGATGCCTACAGGAAGACAAGAAAGTATGGCACAGCTCCACAGTGTCAGTCTTGTGCTCACAGAGGAGACTTCAGCTCTTTGTATGAAGCTGCAGCTCACAGAGCTGGCCCAGGAAGCTGCCAGACTGGCCACTGGGAATTAGCGATTCAGTAGTAGAACAGGATTATTTCCTTCTCCCAGGTTTCCAGTTATTTCTTATACTCTGACTTTTGATCAAAACACAAGAGGAAATTACATCGAAGAAAAATACTGAAATTACATAGAATGAGGCTTCCAACCTAACAGAATGATATGCATCAGGTCTATAATTTTATGAGCACCTCTTAAATATGCTGCATTTGGTCTTCACAGAGGTCTATTATCTCTAGTATGCGCTATGAAACACATAGTCTCCACTGAGGTAACCTGGGGTTCTACAGCAGTAGGGGAAAAAAGTTTGTTTCAACACAACATTCTACTTATTTTTTAACCTATAACTTTTTTTTTGGTTTGGTTTATTTTTAAGATTCATGCAGTTCTCAAAGATTTGCAGATCTAAAATTAAAAAACCACTGTCTCAGTACTCAAGATTATTCTCTTAGGTGGCATTCAAAACCTTCAGCAGTTTATATACAAGGCATCTCTCTGAAAAGCCTCTGCAGGAAGCAGATACAAATATAGCAACTATTCAATAAAGTATCTTAGCTGATCTAGGATGCCAAGTTTGAATACATGGAAAGCCACTGAAATCTAAGACACAATAGGCTAGAAACCAGCATCATTTTGTTTGCATCCAGAAACAAAAATCCAATGCAATCCATAAAGCACAGACACTTAAGAGATGTGCTCATCATGAGTTTACTGTAAACAGATTGTTATTTCTTCCAAGTAGAGCATTCAGGGTATGGCTACATAACCACCCTTCACAGCAGATGAAGTTACACCTCTTAGGGAAAGCTATACTAGACCTGGGAACCACGGGGCAAGGAATTCTACAATCAGTAGCTGAGGAATATAAGTACAGACAAGTTAAAAGAAAAGCCAAAATCACTAGACAAAAGTTTCATATTCTTTTCCAGACAACATTCACTTTCTTCTTCACCTACCATAAAACATTTACTTCCTCATAACTATAAAATCATTCTAATAACATTTTAGCAAATACTACAGTCCATACAAAATCCTGGTACTTGTTTTTTGTTTTCTTGTCTAGATAACTTGGTTTAGCAAAGGCTTCTGAGCCCCATAAGCTGCAGTAAGAAGAAACCTGGGTAACTCAGAATTTTTGTTGTTGCTGTTGTTTTTTTTGTTGGCTTTTTGCAAAAGATCTTTCTTCTCCTGCTGCTATGTTTGCAAACATATTGGGAAAATCTCTTTCTGGCAATGTCAATACTCCAATATTACTTCTTTTCTAAGAAACACATATTCAAGAAATCATTCTTCTTAGAAGTTGATCTTTTTCCTTTAGAATATTCCTTTTCTCCTCACTTGTAGAGTGAAAATATTTTCTTAAAATATTTGATCTGAAAAATTAGTTGTTACAATGGCTCGGTAAGACTGAACTCTGTAACATGTCGTTTGTAATAATTACTCTTCATATTTTAGTTCCAACAGGTCCCAGTATAGATGGAACTTTTGCTGAGTAATGATGGCACAATTCAGCCTCTAATGCCTCCTGCAATTTGAAAACCTCTTCCCCTGATTTTACTTGCCACTTTGAAATGTTATCCCTTTCTGGTGAGTAATCCTGTGCTAGATTCTTTTGCTTCTTAAACGAACATTATTCTCACCCTTCATTGACTGACCACATCTATTATCACATGTAAGCAGTGTTAATCCTCTAGTAATTAACACCCTTATTAAAGTAATTTTAACTCAAAGAAGTTTAAATCGCATTATTGGTTTTATTTAATTAAGCTACGGGGACTATTTTACATTGTCATTTGAGTTTTCAGCTTGTGCCTTTTCAATCTACCCGTTCCTCCCACCCTCCCTGATACCTGTGTATTTCTGTATAGCAATTATTCAATATTATTCTGTTTCAGTGTGAACTTTTTAAACTATCCCCTATGTCAATGGATGCAAGGCTTAGACCCTATACTGAACATATTACCATTCTCAAAACTATAATTTGGATACGCATTTCAATGATATTATTAAATCTATCCTTCCACAGGTCTCAATATCTTGTTAGTGCTTAAAATGAAAGAGCCACTTTTCACATCCTCCTTATACATCCTAAGCAAGGGCACAGATTTTTATTTAAACTTTAGACTGCCAAAAAGAAAGTTGCATCACTTAAGCCGCCTCATCACTTTTTTCTGTTAATTCGAAAATAAACTGGGTTTTAAATTGCATTTTTGTGTGTGTGTCTACTGAATATTCCTTTCTATAGGAAAATATCTGATGGCCTACATTCTCTTACAGATCTCAGGTAAGCTACTCAACTGACATGTTTGACACAGGGTCAAAAGATGAAAACTGTCTTCTGGTTTAACTGCATCATGTTACACTCTGCACTCTGGAAGATTGTGGGCTAATTGTGTGTCCTGGAACGATTTCCTGGAGGCATGCCACTGAAACTGGGAAAGCTTGAGTTCTCCTGGGAATAAGGCAACTTGACGGTTTCACGGACTTTATACACCATTAACTGTGTACTAAAAGTCCTTCCTTTCTTTTGGGTAAAAACAGCTCTTCAAATTTCTGCTGTTTAAAAAAGAAGTGTTCTTTTTGGGTTTCAGCATAAATCATGGAAAAAATAGAAACATAGAAAGAAAAAGATAAGAACAATAAAATACATTTGTAGACAGGAACTGACTTATCTTTTTTTGTGTGTCCTTCATCCCATCTCTTTTCTCCCCACCATCTAGTGCTTCCATCTACTCATCTTTTGACTTTTTTTTTTTCTTTAGGTTCTAAAACATAACTTATAAGTAAACTTTGTTATTTCAATATTCTTTAAAGCAGTGCAACTTCTAAGATGACAAATTGCTCCAAACCTGACAAACCCATAAGAACCATATATGCTAACATGGTATAAGCCAGTACAATATAAAACTATGCCTAAAACCACAATGGTTCAGTCATATTGCTTATAGTACACAGTTCCTTTCATTCAGAAATGTTATTTACATAACAGTATGAAATTCAACAATTTCTTTTGCCACCTATTAGCATCCTTGTACTAACAGAAAACACGAGGGTTTCTCCTCCCAGATTTCACTGACTGAAGGCAGTCAGAAAAATATTCTTTTAATTGTATTTCTGCAGTGCTAAAGCACCCAGCTGAAGATGGGTGTCACAGTATGGTACATATTGTACAAACACTTCTGAATATATGTTCTTTTTTTTCTAAGACACTAAACAAATAAACATTCATTAACTACATTTCACTTGAACTCAAGTCCTTGCCATACTATTGACTATGCAATTTCTTTCTTGTGTTATTATTGTTCTGAAGTAGAGAACAATTCTTGTTGTAAAAGATTCTTTTGATTTTACTGGATTTTACATTTGCCCTGTAGTTGCTCCCAAAGCAGAGATGGACTAACTTTCTTTTTCCACAGAAGTATCTAGCAAAAAGAAAAAAAATAGAGGATATTCTGCCCGCTTCTTGTGGTTGACGGATAGTTTAGAGAAGGAATGGAACCTAAATATGTTGATTGATGCAACTGAAAAAAAAACTGAAGGCAAATCTGTAGGGTTAAGGGCTTACTAGTGTTGCCCAATACAGACTACATACCAGTGAAGATACCATCTTAGCTAAAACTGGAGGATGGAAGTAATTTGGGGGGAAATTATTGAACATGCCAATGCAGCTACCAGTCCCATGGCTCCCTGATGGGAGACTAGGACTCATAAATGTTAAGAGAATACAAAAAAACAACTTGAAGGAAAACAATAATTTTCTTCTCTTGTGTTGTTCAATTAACAATGCTCATTCATTACTCATAGGAACCACATACCACCCACAGGATTCAGAGGAAGTCCTGTGGAGCTGGGGGCTCCAAAACTGAACTCCATCCATCAGCTCAGGGCTACAGAAGGGCTCAGACACAATGGTAGAGATCTTGCAGCAACTGTCTGTCAGTGGAAAGACAACAGCTTGATATAATGTATTCACAAACTTCAGGAAAGTCATGCACTCAAATCTTCCTTCCTTGTATTTACATAATTTCTGACATGACAACGAGAAAGGCGAGGATCAGATGGGGAACAGAACTGCTAGAAGACGAAAACTAGAGAGAAAATTCATTCTGCTGAATAACTACCACTGAATGGAAGTGTATCAGTGACTTGAAGAAAGGGTAAGTAGCAGTTTACAAATACAATAGGAACATGGATCAATTTCTTCTCATTCAAGTAATTGAGAAATTATCTGAACCTTCTGCAACTTTTCTACCAACAGGTCCTTCTGCAAAAGAATAAAACATTCTCCAGATAAAACTTAGTGCTTTCTCTCATAATGTCTATGGAAATAACCACTTCATAATAGTCTCCCAGACATACAGCATGTCAGTTACTGAAGAAATTTAAAATCTTGCCCAACTGAAGCCTTGGAATTCAACTACCAAGGACACAATTGTAGTGCCATTTAGGTCACAATCTTAGAGGAATTTCCTCTGTAACTATGGCATAAGGTTTTCTGGAGGTAGGAAGTTTTCATTGTAACAACAGCTCTGTAGGTTTTGAATTAATGAACTATTTTTAAACCTTGTCTTGTGAAAGTACCATTGACTAGGAAGAAGAGCTGAAAGCTGATTGGATGTCACTACTGGTAGCATTCAGATAGGGACTCAGATACGTTCCATCTAAATACTCTTGACAGCATCTTTTGCCTACCTGTTTGTTTTTGGGGTTTGTTTGTTAGTTTTGTTGTTGTTGTTGGGGTTTTGTTGTTGTTGGTTTTTTGTTTTGTTTTTGTAATATCTGCTTTGATCAACTTCTCCAGTGAAACTTTTAGTAATTTCTAATATTTAGGAGCTAAGACTCCTCTGTACTGCTCTAAGAAGCCATTTTTTTCACCTGCACATGACAAATGAGATGAATAAATGCCATTTCCTGTCTCGGTTACAAAAGTTATAAATTCTCCTAACAACAAAAAAAAGCCCTTCTCTTGTTCAACTAAGGCTTACGTTCTTCTGTGAAGGCTGTTACCTGCAGGTCTCGATAAGTCAAGCTGAGCCAGCACGTCAATGAGTTCTGTCATTTTCTAAATAGACAGTACAGATTACTTGTCAACTCATCTAATTCTTGTATATATGTGGTTCAATAAGCAGAGAACTAAGAGAACTGTATCTCTTAAATGAACTAGCTTAAAGAAACCATGCAAAAATTATTTTCTTACTTCTGATAACTTCTACGGTTAAGGTACTTACAGTATTCTTTACTATCAATTAGGAGATGACATTCAGTTTAAGAATTATACCTTTCACCACGTAAGTCTTTTGTGCATATTCTACTATACTTTCCTCTGGACAAGCCGATGCAGATTTTGCCATAGATGGAATAGCGTATCTTGCAGCTAAAAGGCAGTATGTATATCACTTTAGCTAAGTAAGGAATTGATAAGACTACTGAAGTAACAGCATTTGCACACCGAGTTTTTCAAACCTGTTTTTAGGTATGCCCTCTCACTGTCAGTAAGCCAGGGTATCTAGAGTGAAAACCTGATACACTATCAGCATGTTATTTGGATTTCTCTGCTGAAAAAGGGACATTCAGATCTTGAACTGGATACAATGTTTTGCACTGAATTTGATGAGTGACTTAATGTCCCAAAGAACACACATACATCTAATACCCGTCAAGCATGCTCTTAGTTCCTTGCAGTAACAGGATAGGTATATGACTGCCGGAAAATTATTGGCTTGCCATCCTGCTTTGATTCTGAAAATCCTTATCAAGACAGCATATCTGAAGTCATGTGTGGTTTTGCCGCCCCCTTGCTAATTTCTGTGCATTTGTTTCCAAAGCTTCCCAATTTTTACCAGCTTGCCCGTATAAATTCTGTCTCTGTAATGAGCTGACTTGTTTCTGTATACAGAGCAATGATTGGGATCTTTCTCACAAATGCAACACACAGCTTACAATATGAGCCTACTGTGATTACCCATAGGTTTCACAGAATCTAGCTGAAAAGGAGAACTCAAAAGTAAGAGATTCTACTGGGGAATATAAGTGCTTACAAACAAATTGTCATGCTTGTGTGAAGAATTCCCACTTACTTGTAAGAATATAATACTCTGAGAAGACATTGTGTGTCCCCTAAAAGCCAGATAACACACATTTAGCATGCAGTCAGACTCAACTGTGTCACTTTAAACACAGGTATGCATATACATGCTACCCTGCATGATGCAAATACATGAGATACTGAGCCTTGAAATGTCCCAGTTCTGCTCACAGCCTCAAGCCCTCCTTCTGCTTTAGTGCAGTCAATTTATGGAAAAGGGGAAGGCCAGTAGGAATGTTGCCTTCTTCCCCTAGAAAAGTGAGGATCTGAAATCCAGAGGTGTAACTCCTGTTTTGCTGCAGCCTGAAATCTGAGCTCCTTTCTTTAGCTGAATAAGCAGCATTGCACTGAAAACTAGAGAAGCACAAATCCCATTACATAGCACCCCGAGGCTGGGCTTCATGTTACAGATGTAACATGCTCCTCTGCTTGTTCAGAGAAGCTGGGGAGTGCATGGTGGGGGGACAGGGATCAGTAAGCATTCTGAAAGAGCCTCTGTGAAGATGAAAGTCTCAACAACCATTTCCCTCAGGAAGTGAAAGATGAAATATTCTTTACTACTTGCTAATTAAAAATTCAAACTGTTGCCTTATGAAAGAGAGGCTTACTTTTATCTTTATAAACTCTGAAGTTTTTAATACTTACTCCTAAATATACCATTAGGGATTCCTCCCTCTTGGAAAATCCTGATTTTTTTTAAGTTTAAGACTCTTCTCTGGAGTAGAGAGAGGTAAGTGTACCCTACTAATTTCAAAGGCTAAGTACTGTGTGAGCTGGCAGCCTGTGAAGGAAGCAACAGCACGTGTCTAGAGCCCTCAACCACCAAGACTCATGGTGGACAGGTTTGGCAACAAGCAGCAACTTATTCTTGGGGGTCTACTGAAGGGCTCAAGAGCACTCTCCACAGAGAACACAGATGGTGAGAGCTTTGGCATATTGCATGTTGGGGAATCAGAGACAAGCCAGAGCTGAAATGCAGTTACTACCACAGGAAATTAATTCAAATTAAACACTGCAAACAAAACAGTGGGGGAGACTGAGCTGTCAGCCTGCCTTTAGTGGCAAACAATCCTGTCATTGGGATTAAAGCCCAGTGATCTTTTACACAGTTCCTACCTACAAAGAGTTACTTCTGAGTTTATCAGAAGGACAGTATCATCGCTCAGTGATGAATGAGAAGCAAAGAAGAAAGAGGAGGACTATATTAGGGACTAGTAAGAATTTTCTCCTTCAAATAAACTTCCATCTGTTGCATGCAACACTACAGTTGAGAAGGTCAGCAATATTCTCACCAACAATACACCAGAAAATGCATTACAAAGTAAATGGAGAAGCAACTCAAAAAACCTATCAATGCAATTTCCATCAGGCTTTGGAATCAGAAGAAAATGTATTATACTTTTAAATATCAGGTATCAGATTTTAGAAGGAATACATATTGTGTAGTACCAATAACTTGAGCTCATAGAATTGCTTATCTATACGCTTATTCACACACATCATAAGCAAGTGTGACAAAAATCTATCTTCTAAGTTTTCCATGGTACATTATTCTGAATATTAATCACATCAATTGCATTATGACTTTAGGTCTAATTTATCTCTCACATTAGCAAAATGTTAGCTGAAAACGTTTGAGAACCTTTTCTCATACCTATGCAGAATTTAAGGACCTTGTCATTCACAGCCCCTGGTCTCCCAGACACCACTATCAGACTGTAAACTCTACGTCACCATGTGAGTGGAGATACTGCTATGGTGGTTGCTTAACTCTGGGGTTACTAATTGCATATGATTATGTTCACTTGAGACGGCTGCCACTGTTGCAGGACCAGCATTGACAGCAACAGGAGAATGTGTATTAACAATAAGTACATAAGTGCCAAAAGAACACAGATGAGACACAGCTCTCACTCTTGGCAAAAGAAGAAAATTTCTCAATCAAGCTAGCTGAGTACTTGTTTGCAATCAGACAGTAGAGGAAGGAGGTTTGTTTGAAATTGATGTAGCGCCTGTGGTGGGGAGAAACACTTGAAACAACTTGTGAAGTCAAAAATGAAAAAAGTCAAGCTACATTTACAGCTTGGGTTAAAAATCTCTAGACAATGATTTAAATTCAAGAATAGGCAGTTGTTACCACCCAGTTGGTTAAGAATCAGAAAATTTGCCCTAGGACAGCAACTGTTGACTTTTCAGGCTACCACAACATTATCATTCCTGTCTGCTACACACTACACTGTCTCTCCAAAGAAGAATGCACAAGTTGCAAGATTCAGACCCTTTCCTCAGAGTATTGCAGTGTCCAGGACATCCAAGAAACTGTCTCACATTCCAGAACTGTAACCCTAATCTTCAGGCACTAGAAAACACATCATAACCAGGACAAAACTAATTCATGTTAGAGGCCGAGCTTCTTCAGAGACTAATTGAAGTAGGATGAATGAAGACTGTTTATTTTTGATGGTTAACTCCAACTGACCCAGGATGGGAATTGGTAGCAAAATCACCAAAGTTCCCTCCACCTCACTTTGGGCCACTGCACTCTTTACCCAGGCTCCCTATATAGACAGTAGCAAGTAATTATCTTCAAAGAGCAATGCAGGTTTCAGGAGAGCAGGATCCCACCAGAGACCAATCTCTTTAAAGCAGCACATGTCAATTTGATGATCACCTTGCTGAGCTGGCCTACACCTTGGTGGCTTTAAGTAAGTGAGGTGAAAGGGCGCACACAGGTATGACTTCATGTCATATACTAAGACAAGTGACATGAGGTATGACACAATTACTGTAGCTGTACAGAAAACGTTAATCTATCCCAATTTTTAGAGCAGCTGCTTTAGGAGCTGCTAAACTACGTGGAGCTTCAAGTTTCTAGATGATCATGGCCATGTGATTCTCTATTAACATGCACTAGGTGTCATTAACCAGCCACACCATCACATCTGTAAGATGCTGAGATACTATTGTTATGGGAATAGGACAAAAGTCTTTATTGACTAGTGTTTCTACAGATTACTAAAATCTTTCAAGAGCATGTGAAGCATGATAAGAGCATAAGAGGGTATAGGATAAGGAGAAAGAGGTGGCTTATCAAAAGGGACGTTGGTAAGTGCATGATTCCTGGCCTCTTATAGCTTCTTGTCACTAATGGCTGTTCTTTTCCAGAAGCAATTCTTTCTCATGCCAACTGTTTCTATTTGCTCTTCTACAAGGAAGAAAAAAGGAAAGAAGTGGGCTTGCTGGGGACAACATGCTGTCCATACATTGTCTTCAGGGAAAGATGGAGGATCAGGAACTGTTTGGATGAAAATACCTATGGCAATTCTTTTCAAAGCTGTTCCTCCCCTGGGTAATCATCCATGTGTAGCTCTTCACTCTCTGTCTTCTAAGCTGGCTCCATGTAAGTGACTTTACTTCTTTAGCAAAATGTGCTGCAATATTCTACTGCCCAATTCTCATTAATCTTACACATTGCCCGAGTACAACAGCGAGCGACTAAGCTGTTGTTGAGATAACTGGCTTCCATTAGCAACCATGTGATTGGCAGGACGATAAAGTCTTTTCCCTTGCAGGTCAGCTGCTTTTTAAGAAGAGGGCAATCCTGCTGATCCATCTTTTAGCTACAGTCTCTCATTGAGTCCCAAATCTCCTGCCTTTTAGCTTTGATACGGTTCAAGCTTTCACCCTTGTATCAGCCCCTACCTGTCATCAGCTCCTCTGTACCAAACAGCCAATATCAGGAGTTTGACCTCAGGGCACAGTCAGGGTGGGCAGGTAAAACCTGACCACTGGACCTATTTCCTTATCTTTCATATCCTGCAATTCATGACGAAGTATCAAATTCAAACTAAAAAACAGAAGCATGACCTTTTATAAGAACTTTCTGAAAAAGGCTCTGTTGCCTTTCTAAGTATTCTTGAAAAGAACTGTCACCCACCCTATTAAGCTAGAAATGGATCACAAATAAGGAAGAGAGAGAAAACACTGCAAATCCTTACTAAATGGTAAATGTTTTTAGCATGTGCTTGCAATACCTTTTGGTGAGGCATGCAAAAATATAGTAAAAACCAAACCAAAATGAATAGACTATGACTATTCTACATCTACAAGCTCCATCTGCAAACCAATAAAGAGTTGTCCAGACTTTTGCTGTTTATAAAGTAGCTGAAGTGGATTAGATTCTCATGGCATACAGAGCATGCTCTATAAAGCATTACTCGCATCAAGAGAATTCTAAGTTGCTAACACAAACTGAGAGCTATCTTAAGCAACATAATGCCTATTTATATAATATGCTCGACAGTTGGTGCCTAAAACATACAAAAATATTATTTATTTCCTGTAGCAAGTGTGTACAAACCCTGCCATCCTGCACAGCTGGAAATCACTTTTTCCCTTGAAACAAACATGGGCTCTGCAAGGATTTATACCTCTTAGGTGGATGACAGAAATGGTGCCAAAAATTGCTCAATATCCTTTCCCTTCAACTAAACCAACTTAGTACAAATTGGAAGATATTTAGTCACTTCTAACATTGATAATAAGAACACGAAAAAGAATCCAAGAGAGGAAGGCTGCTAGTCAAGGCAAGATTTGTGGTAATTATAGTCTGGCAGGGTACATCTTTACATACTGAATGCTGGAATTCCTAATGTAAAAGTATCACATGGAGAAATCTTATAGCCACGATTCCATATCTTCCTCATGTAGTCCACACTTATCCCATTGGACATACAGTTCAGTTATATTACTGTGAGAATGTAACAGACAACTCTACCTGGTAACTTCTTTATTTAAAAAGATACTTTAATGAAGTCTCTTCTAACTATTAAGAGAAACTGGAATACTTTTGCCTCGGGAATCTTCCCTTCTGAAATGCCTTTTCAAAATGTTGCTGTGAAAAGCCTACTAAACTACTAAAAGCAAAAATATTCTTATGATATAGGTATGGAATTATTTCTACATTTCTCTTTTTTTTCTGATTACAGTGACAGGCTCGTAATGGTACTGAAAAATATCGCCAACATCTGCAGAAAGCTAAAGACCCTCCCTGTGCAGTTAGTGATTCATTTCACCATTTAAATTACACTTATACTTGCAATTTTGTGAAATAATAAATCCCTTCTAAAAGCTTACTTCAGGTAGGAATAGTATGTGAAAATGAATTGCTATGGGTGGATATAGTGTCAGAATTTACAGGGAGCAGGGAATAGAAATAACTGTGAAATTAAGATAAGTAGATTTTAGTCTGGAAAAATCTTCCTTCTGTCAAGAACTGTGGAAAAGAGCTTGCAATATAAAGGCATTTAAAACTAAATTTGATGTAGGATAAAGAACATCCAGTTGGAATAAAACTGCTTTCTAACAACTTAAAAGAATTCTCTGTAACAAAGTAATGAAAGGAAATACTAAATAATACCATGGCCGATTCTGCTCTTCAGGGAATAGTTTTGTAGACAGGAGCAGTTACTCAGAATGGAATCAGCCCAGCACACGAGTGTAACACGTACACTCTTGCAAAAAAGGCGTCACAGCACCTTTACAAAATTTTCAGGACCAAAATTCAATCTTATATCCATGTGACAGTACCACCAGCTGAGAGTGCCCCCTAACAACACATTGGAGAAACACTTTTATGCTAAATTACAAGGAATAGTGCCACTAATAACACTTCAAATAAGCACGTCTCAAAACTAATTACACGGGAATGCAAAAACATGAAAGGTTCTTGAATTTAATAACTTCAGCATTGGTCAAAAGGGGAAATTAGTAGGATAAAAAACAACAACTAGTGTCTTACTTGTCTGAGGTCGATGAAAGCTAACTGCAGGGTGTCTCCCTGGAATCCTGGCACAGGCTCAGAACTAGCAAACACTGCAAAGAAAGGTTAAAAATATTATGGATGCAGATTTAAAAAAAAAAAAAAACCTAATAGAAAAAACAAAGTCTGTGCAATATAAATACTAGCTAGCATTAAAATGAAACTAGTTTGATAGAAACAAATTAAACTAATAACTCAGTGATTAAAACCAAACAAACCAACAAACAACTTTCCCATCATTTTTCCAATAACCCCAAAGAATAATATATTTAGGAGTATTATTAAGAATTCTGCTTCAAATCCTAGCCCAGCAGTAATGCTACAACCACAGAAGCCAACATTTTTTTTGGCCTGAGGTGAATAATTACTGAAGAATTTCAAAATAATACCAATTCTATGGCTGTCAACATATTTTCAAACATCTGCTTTTGTTACAGCTCGTGCACTATAAAAACCCCATCTCTAGCCAAGCAGCAATAAAAGACAAACACTAAGGTGGGAGTTAGTTTAATGTGTAGGCAACAGGTGGAAAGCTCTACGTGCTCAGTCAGAGCAGAGCTGAAATGCCTGTTCACACCTTTTAGCCATCTTACCAATAATGAACTTCTGCTCTTTTTGAACCCAAAAATAGACTGTCAAAATTGGAAAGCAAAACAATATTCAAAATGAAAAAAAAAATGGTAGCACTTCCAGTAATGGGAAAAAAGTCATATTTGATCAATAACTGTCAGGCTTAAAAAGAAATATATTTTTTTATTGTTCTTATCCCAGTCACACATTTATAAGAAAGACAGTTGCAAAAACCCTCTCTGCTTTGCATCCCTACTCAAGTTAGACATCTTACTTCAAAAGAGCTTCAAAAGCTCTTACTCATCTTACATCAAAAGAGAATTCTTCTTATGCTCTTCAGTTGGAGCTCTTAATAAAACAAAGTAGGTATTACTGTAATAGTTTTAGAGAAGTATTATCTGAGGCAGTGAAACATAATGTTTTTTTTCAAGTTTGAGAAACATGTCATTCAGTGGTGGAGGAAACAGAACATATATATCCAAAAAATTTCCAGATCCAGTGCTCAACTCTACTGTGCCACATGGACTCCTACTAACATTTAAAAGTAATACAAAATCCTTAATAGATTTTTTTATATTTTTTTTTAATGGCTAGTTGGGAAATTTGGATCATCAAGTGAAAGTAACATCCAGAAATACACTGGTGTCTGAGCTAACATGATGGTAAAATAATAGGCTCAATCATTTACTTCTGAATGTATGGCTTCAACTTAAAGCATTCAACTTAAAGAATTCAGACAGACTATTCACAAGTGTAAAAATTATTAAATGGAATACAATTGTAAATGAAAATAATAAAGATTCTTACTTAAGTGGTGTAAGTAGCTACTAAAACTATCTCAGAATATCTAAGAATAGCTTAGTAAGAGATGAATAGAGTATCAGAGTAGCAGCTTTACTAGTGGAGGCAGGATTTATTACTCGTATTACACCAGTGCAAAACTTTTTAGGGACAGTCGTGTAATAGGAGAATGAATTACACTGGAATGTGATTGGATTCTTCATCAAATAAAGGAATGAAAAATAGCAATCAGAAACCCTAGGGAGAACACTAATGTCCCAGACAAGTATTGATAACAGTTAGCAAATGTTCACTGATTACTGTATTCAAGTCTGAATTTTATTGTCTGGCTCCTCCAACCCGTCCCTAATGGTAGCACTGGGAGAAGGAACCTCTATGGCACAGGAATTGCTACAGAACTGAAAAGTGAATATATTTGAAAAGTGTGACCTGCAGCAAAATTTTTCAGTTACCTATTGTCACTTTATACTTTGGGAGGCACCCTCCTTGTACTTCAGGTACTTTTACTTGCCACAGGGCAAACACTTGCATCTTTTCCGCAGCTCACAAGGCTAACATAGTTTGGAGTTTACTCAATAATGCAGTATGACTTAGTTTCTCTACATAGTACCTACTACCATTGCAGCTATAGAAGAGGAAGCACATAAGGTACCAAATGTATTGTATAAGCTTTGTTCTCTTTAACTACAATTTTAGATTATGAGGGCACTTTGAACACTGGGGATGCTCATTATAGTACAAGCATTTATTCTTACATTTGGGTCATTTTTGACAGGTGAGTACAGTACAGTTTGCTTCATTATTACAATTTCATGAGTTCAAAGGGCAAAAAGATAATCTACTTATGGTAACAGTCAGACAGTTCTCCCTCTGCCTCAGCTCAGGGCTTTTAAGTTTTGCTAACAGTTTTACAAAGCTAATTAAATATTTTCTACTGCACAGCAGTTTAGGAAGATATTATAAGAACAGGATTAACATTCTTAATGCCTTTGTCCTATGGGCCCTTTTCCAGATAGTAACGAAACATGGTCATATATACATATTTTAAAATATTCACTCTCCACATTTATTGTGGGCTTAAATAGGATTTGGAGGGGTAGGGGGCTGGCTGGTTGGTGTTTTAAATGTGCATAAAGAACATTCAGGAATTTTATAACATATGAGAATGAAATGCAAAGATCACCATTAAACTGTCATAAACCACTGTCTGCTTGGCAGATTGAATCAGAAACTTCAATGTTTTCAGGAAAAATAGGCTGAAAATATGCATTAAGTGAATCTGGTATTCACAAGGTTTTTGTTAACATCTTTCCCTGCACTTTGCTGATACTGCATAGACCTTTTCTGTGTATATAGAACAGGATCTTTGGCACGATGTGTGTGCATAATATGTACAATCTCAATGTACTTCCTACTACGGCCAGTTTGGAAATTCACAGGAGGTAGGATGCAATAAAAAAAACCAAACAGTATTCAGTAATACAAAGACAGGCTGGGAAGTAACATCTACACACAAATGATAGATTTAAATATTATAAAGATTACTTCAGTCCATTTTCCTTTGAATACTTTGTTTTGATCTTTTAATTACATTTTGTATACAGGATATATGTGAATTGATGTATATATGTGTTAATGGGTATCTTAAGAAAAAAGCTGTGTCTGCTAAAATGGAATTTAAGACACCTTTAACTGTAAATAGTACTGAATTTAGATTTATTAACAAGTCTCTCAATTTCATTCTCTCAAAGCCCCATGTTCTAGCCATCATCCAAGGTGTGCCTCTCTGTCAGTCTGGGAATTCAGTACCTAATTCCCGACGAATAGTTTTGCTGCTCAGTGGCAGAAATTAAAAATCAGAGTCCAGACTTTGGATCAAAAGCTAAACTAGGACAGTTTTACTTCAGCCTCATAGCACTGATTCATAGGCAGGACAGCAAAGCTACAAATGTATTTTTAATGGAACAGTGGAGAATCAGGTGACTATCTCAGTAGCCTTCAGCCACTTTGCAGCCCTGTTGGATGCTCCAGCTGTTCAAACACACCTGGAAGAGAGCCTTGCTGAGGGAGCTTCCAGCTGGCCAGGCAGCAGCCCCCAGCCCTGCCCCCTGCACCTCAAGATCTCCCTGCCTCTTCTCACTGCTGTGCTGCCATATGTGACCAGAATATAAAGGATGGTCTCCAGTGAGTTAAGTTAACTGGACTTCCCAATAGGAGAGAAGGCAGGTAAATTGAGGGGCTTCCAGAGGAGAAGGAAAAAACAGGAATTTGGGTTCCTCAGCTTCTGGCATGCCCAGCCGGTGATCACCTTTTTGTACGCTCAACAGACAGCACTTGGATCAATATCTCTCCTCCTCTGGGACACTGCAGATCTCCACACAAAGTGGGTGAAAAAGGAGGGACTGGCAAGAAGCCCTACGTGGTTAGGAAGGTATATTGCATCCTGATCTGCACTAATTCTCTCTAATCCAAACTCATTTATAGACAGGACCCAAAACTTTTTCAGCATTTCACAGATTCATGTCTGGGTGAGGAAGGATGCCCACTCAACCGTATGTCCTGCTGCCAATTAATCCCCTCTCACAATTCAGCTATGTTTAAACATATAAATCAGAAAAAACTACATTTAACTCTTCCAGCAATTAGAATTTCTGATAAGTTCTAATTAATTCATAAAAAGCTGATGTAATGTATCTAGATCTGGAAAAAGCTTATCTTCTATTATGTACACCTTGCTTCTCATAAAATGAGATACAGGAACCCACATTTTAATTTAATCTTCAAGAAACAGCAAACGCCTCAACCTGTTTCCCTCCTCAGGGCATTGAAATATCATGTCCAAACAAAAGAGTATGCTTTGGGTTTTTTTTTCAATGGGACCCAGTACATTCTTTTTTTTCTGAATATTGCTGTAAGAATCCAAATCATCCTAGAAGAAGATCACCACTGAGAAAGAATGGTGTAAAATACAAAGTTAAAACATTGCTCTAGGTTATAAAATATGTAGAGTGTGGAGAAACCTCATTTAGAACATCTGAATATACTCCACTGCATCTGTAAGTAAAATATCAAACCCATGTATACAATACAGTAGAAAACCACCCAACAGTTGTGAATTATCCGCACACCCTAAACACTTGATTGAAATGTCACTGCCATATCCATTAATCCCAAAGTGTCAAAAGAATAAAGCTGGGGGAGGATAATGAGCAAGAACATAAATCACAGGCATCACAGTGAGGCCTGGAATGTGCCTGTGATGGACCTTATGAAAGGAACCACAACAGTAAAGCAGTCTGAGCAAAATCTTGTGTCAATCCCTTATTCCACAGATTGTAACATGTCATTTATTGCAACTTATTATCCTGGCAAGCTTCCATAATTATAAACTACTTAAAAGATTTCAGTGTAAAACTTTTTTTTTTTTCTTTTTTTTTTAATGCACTTTAAAAGCTTTGCAGAAAAGAAGAATTAGAAGTTTATTCCATTTGCATCTGTACAGCCCATACCACAAGGCACACAATGGTCGAAAGAATGCATTTTTCAGTTGTTAAGTTACTAGTTTTCTGAAACTTCCTCATTTTGGCCCAGGGTTTCCCGTGTCCTGTCTACACTGTATGCTCAGTGTAACAGCTACATATAACAAAACATGTTGTCTTAAGGTTACATTTTAATCTTAAAATAATGAAACATATTAGACTAAATAAAAGTCTACTAAGAGCACTTCCACTGTGCAGCAACCAAAGATGGTAGGTAGAAAGAGGGGTAATAGAAATTAGGATGGTACATAAGAGGGGAAAAGCTGAGAAGAAAAAGCAGAGATCGGACAACAGCCAGACTTGTTGGGACTTCTCATTACTTTGCTGTGAACCTATTGTTCCTAATGTGAAAGTCACCTGCAAGGCATGCATTTTATTGCCTGTACTGCTAGAAACCCCCAAGTGAAACAGTGATTTGTATACAGAGTAGTACTGCGCTGTTCACAGATGATATTTTAAATACTAGAATAATACAGTAGTGGGAAAGCTTTCTTCACTGTTAGACTATTTGTTCAGAAGACAGTTGACAATTTCGTGGGTGCATCAATTCAGCTTGTCTAGATGAATGATTATGGTGTCAATATTATGAGTACTGTGTATTTCCTGTTTTTACAACTGGAATCTTTTTACATCTAGGAAACTACACAAATGCTCATATATCTACCCCTACTCACCTACCCGAAAAGAACACTATTAATTTTGCAACATCAAGAATACTTGGGGGGAAAAAAACAAAACAAAACAAAAAAAACCCCAAACAAAACAAACATCATCTGTTTGAAAAACTTGTGCAATCATGAGACAAACTTTAATGTCATGATCACAAATATTTTTCAGTCTGACCCTGATAATCGCATCAATTCATTCCACGCACTGAAAAGCCTTGAGGCTGTATAATGAAGAACTGTCAGAAAGATGCCTGCTCTACATGTTACAGAGTTTAGCTGGAATGTAACAAATAAGGCAGGAGAAGGAAATACAAGTGTATGGTTAAAATGTCAAAAATGCCCCTTAACTCTGTCACTGGACTCCCACAAGAACCCTTTGTGATGTTTGAAATCAAATTTCCAGTTTCCTGTATATGGCTGCTAAGAGTAGTCATGAATTTTGTCACATATTCAAACTAAAAACCTTAGAATATGACTGGCAGAACTGCCCCATTTTATGACTGTCACCGAAATTATTGAGATCCATGCTTCATACATGTAACAGGAAAGATACTTTAAAAAAAACAGAGCAGAAAAATCTAAATATATGCATTGAAAAAAATGCTAGCGAGCCTTTTCACTGTATCTCAGTCATCAACTATAAAACCAGACCTAAAACTCATTCATCTTAGGAAAGTAACTTCCTTCATACAGATTAAGAGCCCACCTTCAGGGGTGAGCTCCATGCAAAATATGAGGAAATTAATCAGATCCTGCGTTCAGTGCTGGACCAAATGAATTTTATAAAAATTCTCATGTTATACTTTGATCAGTGAGAATAAAACAACATCTGATCTTTTCTAAATGAGTACTATTATTCTGGACAGTCAGAAAGGCGGTAGTTATTCTAGGAGGGAAGAAACCCAGTGTAACAGCATGTTTAAAATTTGTATCGTACTAAATAAACTCAAGAGGGAAAATTAAAATTTCACAGACATTTGACCTTTTCTTCCTCAACTATAAAAGCATTATATTTATGTAGTAGTTTGG
Source organism: Ceryle rudis (assembly GCA_033439905.1). NCBI lineage: Eukaryota > Metazoa > Chordata > Aves > Coraciiformes > Cerylidae > Ceryle > Ceryle rudis. The sequence continues at coordinate 29,519 of JAAGNO010008178.1, forward strand.
GATATTTTTGTACTAGACCATAGTCTTTTTACTAGATACAGCAATTATGATCCTGTTAGAAGTAACAACAGATAGATGTTTTAATCAGATACTTGAGTTAAAAAGTCTCATAAAAAAAATTCCAATCACTGTAGTTTTTTTTTTTTTTTTTTTTTTTTACACAAAGCTTTAGTAGAATTTGGAAAAAGATCACTATTTGGCTTACAGTAAAGAACTTTTTTGCAGTGTTAAGACCAATATAGATTATAGATAGGAATTCTGGAACCTTTACTTACATTCACATTGTATCACATCTAAGTTAAACTGCTGAATTGCTCCCATGCTTATTTGTTTTAATTCACTGTCCAGTAGCATCTGCATTAGGGATGTTGAAAGATGCTGGCAGGCTGACATGCAAGCTGTCTGGGCCACTTTTCCCTAAAAGAGCAACAGGTTTTAAGATAAAACCAAATGATATGTCAGTAAGAACTGCTTATCTGATTTGATTTTAATATACAGTTGAAGTCCTAATGATGTAGGACTTAGATTAAAAGGAGACAGATCACACTTGCTGTTATTTCTTTGGCCTGTTAACTTTGTTTCTATTAAAAAAAAAAAAAAATCAGAGAACTAAATTATATGTTAAAGCAATGACTGATATTTCTCCTGGAAATCCAACAGTCTTCATGAATATAAGGACATTTACAAAATAATAACAATATAAGTTGCTGAAGCATATGAACAGCTTTGTGAATTTATTTACTTTATTTTTTTTTTTTACTGAAACAGAATGAAAGCAAGAATGTAATGAAAATCACACGCTGCATATTTTTAACAAAAGTCAGTAAACAAAACAAACCACAAACTTTACATAAACTAAAACCATTGCTTTCAGTTAGGGCATTTCTCATAACAGCCTGTGCTAATTATTGGCACTTTGGTTGCTTGAATTCCATCTCAAAGCTTGTTGCTAAATTATTTTAAATATTCATGCTTATCCATGATCTTTTCAGGTGCTTAATAAATCAGTAATCAACTACTTAGAAAAAGGAATGTAGCCCTCTGCTGTACAAAACAGAAATAATTTTCTAATCACATTCTAGTTAGTAACATTCTTCCTTATGATGTATATGTAATTGAGACACATCATTTTCCAAACATGAGACCAAAAAACAGCACAAAACCAGACATCAGATTGATAAATTATTAAAAATTTAGTACAGAAAAATTGAAAGGTATGTAAATTTTAACTCAGAATTAAGAAAAAACAAGACCAGATACCCGATCAGATGGCACCATGCTATTCATAGCACTGCAGTCTGTTAAAGCAGAGTGATCTTGGCCTTTAAATGCAATTATTTGAATCTTTGTAGTCTAAAGTACTTAAACCATGCTTTTCAACTGAAGTCTGTGTTATAATATGCATTGAAACAAAGGTAACTATTAACATGCTTACACACACACACACACAAAATCATAATTACACCTACTGAGCACACACCACTATTGTTTTACCTATAAAAAAAAAAAAAGTGATCACACCTATTTCTCTACAGCAATGGCTCCTCAGCTGTTTTCTGCAAAGTCAGGTTCACCAATTCACTGCTGACTCACAGAAACACAGATAAACAACAAAAACCGGTAAGGACAGACAGCAGTTCACTGTCGCAAAAAGTTTGGAAAGTTCTGCTCCAAACATCTGAAGAGCCGTACCTTGTCCTTAATAGGACAACTTGCTCATATAATTGAATTTTCATGTATACTTATAAAATAAATTTGCCCCTGAATATTTTATAGTTAAAAAATCCATTCTTTGTTAAAATGTAATTAAAAGGCAGACAATACAATGGAAAGCATTCTCTCTGCTTGTATGCCACACTGAAACATTAAATCACTTTTGCTAGTACCTCTTTAGCATTAGGACACCTTGAACTGTTAGGAGCTTTATGTCTAAAATGAGATGTCAGTTTCTTAATTGAAAAATCTCAGAAAAGCAAATAACATTTTTGAACAAAACAGATGAACTGACAACGAGGAATGTAAGAAACAATGCAAGAACGGCATGCTTAGCATGCTTAAAAGTCTCCCAAACCCAAAGGTAATTACACTGGGAGACATGCAGCTCTATTCCCCAAGCAGAGCAGTATCAATATGAATGGGGGTGGGGGGGGAGAAGAGATGTGAGAAGGGGAATCAATGGGCCACAGTTCATTTAATTACAGTGTAGTAGGTTTGAAATACTTAATGGAAATGTCATTTTGATTTAATGGAACAACTAGTGCATCTCTGTTTAATGTACCGCTCCATCAAATCAGCTCCATGTCCTATTTATGCTGCCACTATAATGTAATAAAAGTTCAGATTAATAGGTTGTCAAGAAAAAAATTAACATTCAATTTATTTTATATGCAAACAATGTGTACTCCTCTTATTTTAAATAAAAGACAATTTTATATTTCTAACAAGCATGTGTAGTTAATTGTTACAATCTGGCAAATATCAATAGCACTGGAGCACAAGATAATGGTTACAATACAGCAATGGCATGGTAAAAGCTGCTTAGACTTTAAATAAGTATTGATACATGTATGTTTAATGTTTACTTTAAAATTTCATCAAATGGAAACATCCTAATATTTAAACTATTTCCAACTATGTAACTTGAACTACAGGCTTATTGTTCACATGACATATCAACAAATATTAGAAGTTTATACTTACTCAATACAATCCCTCAATTTTCTTAAATCTAGAGAAATAATGAAGCTATGTATAGCTGAATTAATTGAGACAAATGTGAACTTTACTGTTACCGTCTTCAAAATTCAGTGCTTCCCAAATCAAAATATGTTGGATGCATAACATTCAGAAAACACGCAAATTCAAACTTCACGTTTGACTAATGAGACCTGGTTAAAAACCTATCTCCAAATTTCCACCATCTTCCAGTTAATCAATTCCTTGCCATTTTTTCATAATGCATTTTGAAGAGGAAATTTAAGGATTCATGAACATGGCAATAACATAATTCTTATCCAAAATTAAACAAATCTCAGTTGATTTTAATACATTCTTACTGTTTATTATTTGTCAAATTGTAGGCTTTTTCAATTACTAATTTTATTTTTTAAGGGAGGTGTGTGTGACCATGGTTACTGTATCTAGCAACTAAATACCTATATTCAATAGCATGCAGAGATTCAGCAGGCTTCTCACATTCACTCCAGTTGCCTCCCATTCGGAGACATTACTATTCTCTCTGCTGTGCCTATGTTAATTGCTGCTATCTACAAAACCTATTCTTCCACTCAACCAATGTAAAGTTTAGGAAACAAGGAGCCTATTCTATAAGTAAAAACACCTGCTAACAGTGTTAAAGGCAACTGTTTTTTCAGCCAGCTTTCACATTTTGCTGAAATACAAGTTTGTAGAAAGAGAAAACCCTTAGACAAACTTCTTATTTTTCAAAGGAGCTTGTAAAGAGAATCTGCTGACATATTAAATCCTTTTTTATAGGACCGAAAAGCTTTTCTCCTAAGAACAATTGCAGTAGAGAGACATTTGCCTCCTAAGAAATTCCCAAAGGGTCAGCCGTATGCATCCTTCCACAGCACTGTCGCAGTACTGCTTTCTAAGACCCATGCTAGCTGTCTCAAAAGCAGCTTTCATCATTCATTATGGTGTCAGTCAATATGATTTATGGACTGCATTCAACAAAGTCAAAGCATATAGAATGAGAAATATGACTACAATCTGCTAATTTGTTTTGTATTGAGCCACTTAGGAGTCAAAGACCTGATGTCAGGCTGAGACCAGCAACACAATTAACTGGCCAGTGACAGATTCATCCATCCTCCCTGCCAGGCTGTGCCAATCAAAGACAGCATGAAGCGGCATTTGGAGAAATTGGTAAGAAAACCCATTCTCTAAGTAGCCTGTGGAGGCTGCTGATTGACAGTTTTTGAATATAGCTGCAGAAAATCACCACCACTTCACCCTCACTGCAAGCTGTGAAATTAGGCTTTTGCTGCCAATCACAGAAACAATAAAATAACACAAACTGCCATCCTCAGCTTAAAAGGAAATAGCAAAACTTATCTTTTAAATCTAAGTAGTTAAGGTGAAGAATTTAACATTATGAAATGACATAATGAAAAACTTTCTGAAAATGCAAAGGAACTGAACATACAGATTTTATCGGTCGTAATAACTAAAGCATTATATTACTTATCATCAGGACTAAAATCCAACTACAGATAAAATTCAAGTATACTAAAAAACACAAACAGAAATTTTACAAATCAATTTTATTTTCAGACTCTACCCCAAATTCTACTGAAATAATAATAAAAAATCCCAACAACTACATGAAAGTAATTCATAACTGTTACTTTTCAACAGTCATTCTTTTCCAAAGAGTTGTCCTATACTAACTTTGTACTGACAGAGCACATACCTAGAATAAAACTTCAACTAATTTTAAATTTAGATTTAAAACACTTCAATATACACCCTGTGTAAATTTAAATTAACTAAGCTGAAAATGGAGGGTAACATTTTTCTTCAACTGTTCAAAATAGAAACTAAAAAATGCAGGTCCTTAGTAACAAATTTTATCATCCAGTTGATTTCATGAGATTAATGGCTGTATATCAAAATTTTAATTAGATTTTTGATTCAAAGTATCTAATGGCACTATAAACTGCAATATGAGCTTAAAATAGGATGTGAAAGAATATGAAAAGATAAATGATCTCAAAAGACTAAATTCTTGTGATTTTAGAAAGCAGAACCATTAAAAAATGCATGACAACTTATAACCTTGCAAAAGCAACACAGGCTCTGTGCTCCACATTGCTGAAATTCTGCTAGTGCTTGGTCATGACATAACCAGGCACACTGACACCTATTCAACAGTAAAGGAAGTATTTTTACACAAAATATTCAATATTCATAGTGTTCATGACACCTATTAGCTTGATAGTTCAACATGAGGCTGAGCATTCAAACCACAGAAATGTTCACTGGAATGAACCACCAGTGTCACCTACCTCGAGCAGGACTATTGCCAACACTAGCTCAGGTCTGTTCTCCTTTTTTCCTGGATGAGCCTTCAAAATAACTGAGGATGGGTATTCAACAGCCTCTCTGGGTAACCTCCTCCAACACTGCACTATTCTTGTCACGCAAACTTTTTCCCTAATGTCAAATCTTCTTCCAAGCTCTCAGCTAACTACTTTCCATATTGTAGCAATGAACGGGGTTATTCCCACACTGTCCTTTAAGTGCCTCACACATTTGTTCACTTAAACAGTGAACAGCACAGTATACATTGCTGTACACTGCTTAATTGAACAAGATTGAACATATCATTATTAAAAAAATAATAAAAGTAAATTCAGAAAGCCAGTATTCAGAAGACACTCTTAACAGAGTAGTATTAAATTTCAACACTCTGTCAAATCGAAATAAACTCCTTACACAAAAATTGATGATGACCTGAAAATTATCAGAACTTGGAAGAATTCTTAAATGCAATCAATCGTCTCCTTAAAATAAAAAAGTGCATACATTCCTTTGACCCCAGACAGATGTAGCAGTGAAATGATGGAGCTTTCACTGATTCTTTATTCTGTTATATTACTCTACCCTAATTCTGTATGCATGTCTCATATCTGCATTTTGCTACCTGATCTCCCTTCCAAAAGGTCTCATAGTCTCCTCTAAATTACTTCATTTCGGATGCAAGGTACACCCCAACAACCTTCTGCAAGGTTTTTAGGGCTCCTGTTGTTCCAGTGTACAAAACTCCAATGTTAGTCATTAATGTGATTCTCCCATGCAACCAAACAAGGTATACAGCAAGTCATCAGCAAAACAGAAGGGTCTTTTTATTAATAATTAAAAATTGAAGCAATAAGCCTGCAGGCAGTTCATAGTTTTTCAGTTCACATGCTTTTTCTTCATCTTGCATCTACTTACCGACATAGCTGCATGGTCATTGTTGTTATTCTGAGAAGGAAACCAGTAAGGCAATCAAAACAAAAAAAAATTAAGATGTACTGTCAACATCAAAAAAAAAAAAAAAAAAAAAGAAAACAAACA
>JAAGNO010008178.1:38898-68061 GCA_033439905.1 Ceryle rudis
TAAAAAAATATTTTCTTTAAATCAATATTTTTAACTTCTGTCTTATAATAAGTCTGTGGCTGTGGTGTTTAAAATATTCCCATGATGTATACTATAAGAGTGCTTATAACAAATATGCCTACAGAGTAATTTTTCGGTGACAAATAAAAGTAATTTGAATTTGGAAACAAAACAATTGCTTTACTCTCTTCACAACAACCACCTTTAATTCAGCCTTACAAATGTATCAACCCTGACATGATGTTCATTTGCCCTCTTTTACAAAGAAAATTATAGAAGAACCTAATTATTTTACCTGTCATGGCCAGAGGTCCAGTAACCATGTAATTTTTATGTAATTAATGTCTTAAAGCTGCACATCTGAAGAATACTCATCATTTTTCATCCTCTTTTAAATATCCTAATCATCACATACTGTGATTCAGAGTACTCCCCTGCTTCCTCCCACGCCTTTTTTTCTGCTACCACCTAGATTCTACTTGTTGAAACAGTAAGTCTAGCATTTACTATGAAGTGAGTTTACAATAATATCTATCTGCCTTATTTGTTTAGGGGACATCCTCTGAGATGCACTGGGATCTATATACTGATATTTGAGAAGGTGTATCTTGACACAAAGGCATGCATTTGCCAGCCTGGAGTTTAAATATATTCAATAAATTCATGTTTTAATTTGGACTCAACTTTCTTCACTGATCTTGAGAAATAATTCAAGTGGAGCTGCATGCTGCCAGTACTTTAAGCAATACATGTTGCTCTGTTCTGTGAACAGCCAAGGAATTGAATTTGTAACCCAGAGGTTACTTCTCAGAAGCAGCAATTGTGTATCCTATGTACAAGTCAACAAATAGTGAGTTAGCAGTGTTCAGATTTGGGATGACTCCTAGAGGCAGATAAATTAACTCCATCTCTTCTTTTAATCTGGTGACAGAATTGAAAAATTCACCAGATTTCCCCCCATTATAAAGTCAAAAAGGTGTGGTTTTGTTAAAAGGCTTTTCTCTCAGAAGATGTCCTGAAGCTCTGCACAGGAGTTGATGCTGTGTATCTGTGTCTCCAACATCCATTATGCAGCTTAATGCTGAGACCCTGGTCTCAAAAACTTATATCAACTAGATCTGCAAATACCTCTATTTATTTTTGTGCAACTGCTGATTTAAACAAAGGAAAACAATCATCAAGCTGGAAAACATGTCTATAATATTGAAAGCAGCACAATTTTTAAATAAAATAAAATGAAACAACCTTTGCTCTGTTTGGGGGTTTGGTTTTTTTTTGTTTGTTTTGTTGGGTTTTTTTTGTTGTTTTTTGTTTGTTTTAGTTTGGTGGGTTTGTTTGTTTGTTTTTAATTTCCACCATGTAAATTTTTTCACCATGTGAAACAATTCTTGGAAAGTTTGAAGGACATCTTAAAATGAGATCTTATATACAAAAATAAAATGAGGAAAACATCCCTCTAAAATAGTAGCCATTAAATAGGTCTGGAGACTTCTATTAAAAAAACACAGTGCAGATGTACTTCTAAGATCATCTCATGAGATGTAAATATGATCAATACTGCTAATAAAAGAAGAATTTTGACCACTCAGAAAGAATGGAGGTGACATGATTTGTCACCAAAGTACTAAGCTCACTAAACACAGATATAATATTCTGTACTTTCTTCTAAACTTAGATAGTTTATGAATAAACATAACTTGCAGCATAAGCAATCAGAACAAAATATAATGCAAACTTTCAACTGCATTTATTAAATGAAATCCAAGGAAAAGAACACCTACCCTCTTAATGAAATCAATGACTATGTCTGCATTAAGTGTTTTCTTTGCATGTTAAAAAGATTGTGAATTGACCTGGCACAAAAATATAGATATGCAAACTGAAAGACACACATGCACTATTGGTACACAATGAGCAAATTAGGCAGCCTAGTTCTTAAGGACAGGGAAAACTAGTCAAACTACTGTTAGGGCAATGGTAACCTAACTACAGTTGCTACGCCACAACCTTTCTGTCTTGCACTATTCATGAAATCCTTAGCAAAACAAATGACAGTTAATGGGAAAACTGTTGGCAATCAACTGGAAATATGAAGCTGTCTTGCAATGATGATGTTTTATTTCACCTCGCCCATCTTTAACATCTATGCCGGAGGGATATTGTAATAAGATAGGCTACATATTGCATCAAGAGAAAAAATGTTTAAGTACAGAAAACAGAACTACTCCTCAACAGGATTAGCCCTCTTTATCCTATAAATACAAGAAAACATCCTCTTTTATTTCATAAAGGGTCTCTATCTCTACACACATCCCCAGTACCCCAGCGCAGCAGAGTTTCTCATGCAGGGCCGAGACCAAACCATCTTTGCACTCAGCATAGCTAGACCAGCTGTAGTGACCTTGCTTTAGAGCCTTCTAAGGTCATTATGACATAAACCAGCCTGAGCAAGGATCTGAATTTTGACTAATCTATGGTAAATCTCAGTCATCTTGAGTTTCCTGACATTATTTCTATAAGTTGTCTGGAGCAATTTCATTTTTACGTGCAGGTTTCCCATTAACAACACACGTCTGTCTGCCTTACAACTGAAAAAGGACTAAGGCCTTTGGACTAATATTGTGGAGATGGACTTCACAGATAAGGGCTTGGTTTTTGCTCTGCCAAGGATATCAGATGGGACTAAGCAAGTCACTGTATTTTTGTTTGTTCCCTCTTTTCAAAATCCTTCAGAATTTTTGCATAGACAAATGCAAGAACAAGAACTTCACCTAATGAGATGAGGAGCCATATATAGAAAGGAAACTACAACATTTTTTATTTTATCATTATTTTCTACTCATTTTAAAGATGTTGCCACAGTAACTGTTGAAATTATAACTGTGTAAGCTGAGTATGATTTACTTTTATTTTCTGAGATATAAGCTTAAGCACTTCTGCCATTTCTGAAAAATGTCAGACAAAATACAGCTTGTGGAAATAAGCAGCTGGCATACTTTAGAAACAGTCATGTTCCCAGTAATCATTTTAGCAAATATTATTGTGTATATAAAGGACGTGTGTTTATTATTGTTATTATTATTATTATTGTGTATATAAAGGATGTGTAAATGAACTATGAATTCTAAAATGATAATTGAATAATTTATGCTTTGTAGCACATTTTAATACTGTTTTTATGTTACTAAAGTACACAATTTGAAAATATAGCACAAACTATTTCTATTGTAGAATAAAACCAAATAAATAATATAAACATTTTAGATTAAACCAGCTGTTTTGTTCGATTCCATTCAGAAAGGGGAGAAGTTACAGAAACTGGAGCCTAATGTATTGAAAGCTTCCGCTGCAGCTAAGCTTTGATCGTCTTTTCATAAATAATAAAACATGTATCTGTAAAAGAATATCGATGCTTTTCACGTACTGACATATTTCACATCATACAGATATCATAAAAATCAGTGTTTATCTGCTCAGTGTTACAGCTGAAATCTTAAGAGTTCAGAATTGGTTTAGAGTCAAAAATGAGAAAGCATGCAGCTTTGCCCTCATCCCTTTTTGTTTTAGAATTCTTCATCTATTGTGATTTTAATGTAACTTTTCAGACATAGTCATACAACATATGACATATACCATACCTTAAATGTAGAAAGTCCATAAAGTCTTGCAGTGTGAACGGTCACTTGTGAAATATTTGTAATGTTAGATATAAAATCCTCAAGGTATTTACAGGCTTGTTCCAGGTGTGTTGTGTTTATGATGATTTGGACAAGCTACAAGAGACAGAAAATGCTTGTAAAAATCCTGATTTTATCACCTATTGTCATTGTATTTCATAAATGGTTACTGCCTTCAGCAACAATGCTACTAGAAATTATTTACAGCATTCCAGGCTACCACCTATTAACTGTTACTTTTAAAGTTTGCTTTCAAATACCACTAAGGAGTAATGCTACAGCTTACATAGAAATTATGCCATTTTAAAAATGAAGAATATAGACACCTACTTAGTGAAATAAATAGATATTTTAGGATTAAAAAAGGAAAAATAAAGGAAAACATATTACCAAAATCCATATCACTAATTTTTGCCACAAAAATATACATATTTTCACAGAGGAAAAAAAAAAAAGTAAAAAAATTACAACACTGTCTGCAGAATTATGCATTCTGAAGTTAGGGAATTTCAAAAACAGGTTGTCAACTCCTTCCCCCCCCAGCAGTGGTAACAATCTTCTTGAACGTGATATAGATGTTTTTATAAGCAGGATCTACATTTGCATTCAGTTCACAAATTAGACAATGTATATAATGCATACTACCCAAAATATCAGTATATTATACCTTAATTTTCACTGCATAATGCTTGGCAAATTAAGTTTTCCCTTTTTAACATTTTTCTTGTTAAACATATGGAGCTGATAATGAAACACCTCAAAAAATACTAGTGAATATATTTTCATTGCTTTAAAAACTTTCCCATACCTATTTAAAGAACATAGAAAACTACGTCTCAGAAAAATTCTATGTCTTGTCTTACTAACATGGCAATATATGATTTATGGAGTTCTTTCCTTCTCATTTTCTTCTTGATTTCCTCTATACAGAAGTTCTTGCAGTTTAAAATCAACATTCAATATAAGACTGCTTTAAAGGGAACAGTCTTAAGTCCTTCTCAGCATGATTCAGTAGGTGTCTGCTGTCTCCTAACATTGCATGTACCTGCAGTGAATGTTCAGAGTGATTCACTGTCTCGCCCTGTATTCTGTTCAATAAACAAATTAAACCAACAGTCCTGATGAAGAAACAACATGCAAAAAAACCTACTAAATTGCAATTACTATAGAAAAACTTTCACGTGTTAGAGTGAGCTTGAGAATTTACATTTCTTGATCAGGTAGGTTTACTCTGAAACTACACAGTTCAGGTGAGAGAGATTTTCTTTCCCCCACCTTGTTCTTTTTTTTTCCTAATAGGAAGAAACTCAACAATGTGCTACTAATTGCTAGACAGGAGCAGAACACACAAACCACACTCTGTATGCAACCAAATAAGTAAGTCTTTGGCTTACTTCTTGCAAATCTCAGTCTATCATATAGGAGACAGAACTCTTCCATTGTTATCTCTCCCTCAAAAGGCACCCCTGTGTAAATATACTTCCAGCTAGACCCAAGGCTGTATTGCTATATGGATGCTTTTTTATACTTCATCTTTCATCTCTGTAAATATTCCATTTTAATTTAAACACTAATTGTTTTTCTTGCACAAATCTTAATACTTCAGTACATCCACAATTACAAGAATAGTTTTAGCACTGCCTTAAAACCACAGTTTTGAGTATGTTTTCAAACTTACCTCTGTTAAACCTATATGAGGTTTTTTAATTAGGTTCTGTAAACAACTACTTAGAGTTCTTGTAAGCAGCAAATTTGTAGATTTTCTGAGCATATCATCTATTTCTGTTGAGCTGAAAAAAAAATGGGGTTTTCTTATAACTGTGCTGTGCATGGTAATAATACTTAATACTAATTTGACAGTAATACTTAAATCTTTACTTTTCCCTGCAAAGGGACCTTTTTTCTGTTAAGAATTCCCCATGTGCATTTAATTTCTGGTTGCACCAAGTCTTCCACGATGTAACACAGAGAACATCTCTTTCACTTACCAAATTATCCATTAACCGAATTTCAACACTGAAGCAAAACCTGTTATTTTTAGATTTTGGACATGTTTATTGACACAGCAGTTTGGAAAGAGTAATTTGTGGGTTTTAATGAGTTACTAAGGAGGTCAACATGCACTCATTAGTACGTGTAAATTATAAACAGTATCAATTAAGAAAGTGTGAAAGCAAGTCATTTACATTTTTAACAGTGGAGAAGTGGGTGACAGGCAACGAATACCTTCCAGACTTCAGATCTATGAATGTTATTCTATGTAATTAAAATTAAGCTTTTGAAGGTCACAAGAGTAAGGGAAATAGGAGAATTGTGATGTTATCCCTCAGAAAAAGGTGGGGTGGAAAAGGGAATGAACATGCAGAGAGCACATTTTGTTGCAGGAAAAATCATCACTAAGGAAACTCAAGAGCATCGAGAGAAGGAAAGACAGTTTGAAGTAATTAGGGACACTACACAATTATTTCTGAAATGGTCTGTGTCAAAGTATATTTTTTGAATCTTACACAATGTCAAACAAATAAAATATCTAGATTATTCAAACCAGTCAATACTGTTTAAAAAAACCCAGTAGTGTTTTAGACTGCTTACCGTGCCAAGCTATGTGGACCCACACAGACATACATATTGTGTATATAATATATGCATAAGAAATTTATGCTATAGCATTGGGAATCATAGGTTAAATATAAAGTATATACAAAAATATAAAGCATAAATTGTATGTAAATTATCACAGAATCATTAAGGTTGGAAAAAGACCTCCAAGATCCAAGACCAACCATCTACCTAACATTATCATAACCACTAAACCATGTCCTGAAGTGCCATGTCTACACATTTTTTGAATACCTCCACCACCTCCCTTGGCAATGAACAAATGAAAGAAGCACAGCTATTAAGTGGAAATACAAGGAAATATATTTTCATTTTAATATATATTTTTAGGTTACCTGGAAGTTACAGGTTACGTTATAGTCACATTCATGATACTTGAAGCTTACCTGCGGTGAAGTGACTCTGAAAACTTAAGGCTCGCATAAATAAATTCCTTAACCTGGATATAAATCTGAGGCACTGACTGAGACATTGGAAGCTTCTTTGGAAAGGATTGCTGTGAAAATAAAAGATAATACTATCTTATACTTGAAACCGATTCTAAGGTCAGCTTGGTATTAAACACAACAATTAGAAAGCCACTTAACACTATCAGTATTTTAATCTATTTCAAGCATTGCTATTTTCCATCAAATACAGTTAGAGCTGACTTCTATATAAGTTTAAACAGTCTATGATCAAAATAGACCTTGACCACTTATTTAAATTACAATAAAGTTTCGAGACTTCATGTAATTTAAGATCCTTCTGTAGAAAGCAATTTACAAACACACATTAAAAAACAGGTCTCACACTGCTTTTAATCCGAATGAACAAGATAGAGGCAAGTGGGATGAGTGGTTCAAAAAGGCTAACTTTTTTTTTTGCCAAAGAAAGCAGTACAAAAAAAAAAAAACCCACAACCCCAGAAAATAACCAAAACCAAAACCCAAAACTAAACAAAAGGCTTAAGAAGATCAGTACTTCTGGAATTTTCAAAGCATCCTGAGAATGTTTAGGCATGTGCATTTACTATCATATATTTACTTTCCCTCAGTAATTCACAAAACAGAAGCAGTCTGGATCCTTTTTAACAATTTGGATGAACATGTTGAAAATACTAGTAGTCTGTAAGAATAAAATCCTTCTTCTTCCTTCAATTTTAAAGCTGATTTTGTGTTTGGAAGGACAAAAAGAAATATATGCAATTAAATCTACACATACCAAATAGGTATTTCTGCACTGAATACGTAATTTTTGAAAGCTGCAAAACAATTAATTTTCTGTTTATGACTAATGCATGAGAAAACTAATTAACAAGTGGCATCATCCCCTGGAGAATGCCATTTCTCTTTAAAAAAAAAAAAGCATTAATCAAGAGAAGCTCAACATTTGTGTATTAAAAAAAAAAAAACCCACAAAAAAACAAGACAAAAAGGATTACCATGACATTCTCCTAATTATACCTCTTTATATAAGATTAGGTTGTGGGGTGAGCACCAGGCTTTTATGTCATTCAACCATTTTTAACAATAAAATTTACTTCAAATATGTGTTAATCTGATTTAAAGAATTATTTTTTACAGATAAAACAAGTGCTATTACATACAACTATTTCAGATAGTCCACAATATTCTGTTAGGAGGATTTGAGTTTTATATATTCAATGACCTGAGAGAGGCAATTCTCTACCCTCTACAGGAGAACACACTTTCTACCTGATTATTAGAATAGGCAGGAAAACAAAACAAAACAAAAACCCACAAAAAAACAGAGCCACAAACATTTGTTTCACTTCTGAATACAGCAAGGGAGTAAAATTAGAGGATATAATCAAACTATGATAGCTTGACACATTCAGTCTAAACAGCAGAGTGCGGACAAGACTCTCTTGTCCAGTCAGATTGGATTTGCTATACCTAGTAGGTTCTGGTCATAATTCTGCCTAATGTGTTGCAGGCAACTCCTATAATAAACTTACCTGTAAAATGTAAGTGTGATTCATCCTAACCTACAGTTAAAAATGAGACACTGATGCAGAGAAACAGATATTTTCAAAGATTAAATTCCCCTTAATCTGTAAAAGGCATCAGAGATGCATCAATGGAATTAGCCCTCTGGGGTGTCTGTTCCTCTCTATCAAATACACAGGCTTCTTCAGTGACTAGCCTGAATTTACATATCTATTTTTAAAATATTTTCTTTTTTTAACACATCAAAATACAGTTTAAATTAACCCACCTAATAGGACTTCTCAATGCCTGAGGCAACAACAGAGGGGTGAAGTGGATGAGATTATAAACAGCAACCAATAAGAGTGAGGTTGGAGTATTTATAAAGTTTCCCCTCCATTCCTATGGATTCCTTGCTATCTGGTAACACAAAGTAACACTGCAGTCTTTCTTTCAAAAAATATACTCAATGATCTTTCTCCCCTATTCCATTGCCTAGCTGACAAAACTTTAGGAACTCAATAATCTGAGACTCCTGCCCCTTTGCTAAATTTGGTCGAAGTCAACTAAACTGCTTCAAAAATTTCTAGACCACAAGAAAAAAACCAACTCATACTGCCTGATTTCTAATGATGTCCTTTGGCTTTACATACAGGTTTCAAAGCTCTTTTCAGAGATATGCAAAAAAACCCCACCACCTTTTCCCTGCTTTACAGATAAATTAACAGGGACAGAGAGATGTGAAGTGACTTACCAGCACCACGCAGCTGGTCAACGATAGAGATGGGAACAGAATCCAGCCTGATTCCTAGCTTTACTCTCAAGCTCACCAGCCCCAAAACTAAGCATCAGTGAGATTCTGCCCATAAAATATCTAAAAAAAGGCTGCTCACTATGAAATAGAAATCCCTCTCTGTGCCATAAACCTAAACAAACAATGCTGGGTACAGGGAATACATTTCCCTTCTGGTGAAATAAGAGCCAGAGCTTTGCATTAATCATACATATATGTAACTACACATGCCCACACAAGTAATGTCCATGTACACATGTTACTACATGAAACAGAGAATGAGACAGGCTAGCAGAGAATTTTATTTAGTGCAAGCTAAAAATCTCTGCAACTGCTGAACAGTATCCAAGGTATGGTATATTTCCAAAACTGTAAGGGATTTCCATTCTGTTTATCTTATTTTAATTTTATAATGGCTAAATAAGTGAATTTGATGGAGGAAAGCATCCAGAAAGCACTCAGGGGTCTTACTCAAAATTCACCTTTAATTTTCCATCTTCATCACAATGACATACAGTTGTTACATTTGCCTGGTAAATTCCTGATTAATCATGGAATTAGAGCATCTTTTTACTTTTGCAGGTACCTGTAGCGATGGATCATGTATAAACTAATTTCCCTCTACAACAGTTATTCCCACTGCCATGTCGTTCTTTGATTTACTTCCCCTCTACAGGCTCCATCATGAGCCTGTTACTTCATCAGTATTTGATGATCTCAGTGTGTCTTGCGTAGATACCACTGCTACATACAGTCAATAGAGACAATTCCAAGAACTTCAACCAGGTATGGCTACAGTGTTATGTAAGTACCCTCTGGACTTTCCTACTAGTCAAATGCCTATACTAAAGTCTAGAGAGTTTGGGAACCTGAAGTTGTCAATTTAATTTTAAGGTTTTCTGTTATATAATGTAACATATTTGAAGAGCAGAACATATTAACCACCTGTCTGTGACAGGACTTCACAGTGCAAGAATGGCTGAGGCTATGAAAGAATATTCCATTTGAATTCCAGTACGCAGATTTATTTACAGTCCCTTCATGTTTATTGTGCCCCACATTATAAAACACAAATAATTAATTTTAAAAGGGAAATACAAAAGTTCCTGTCTCTAACTGATCCCTGTTTTACACGTATTTTTGCAATACTACAGCATATACGAGTTACTAAACCAAACGATTTGCAGCAAAATATAACTAAAGACAGACTGTATTAGAATTATAATTACATGAAGCCTGTATCAATTAAACTGTATTATTAATTTGTTTACAAAACAATGGGTTTCATTATTCACTCAAACATCAGAGCAAATGACTAAAGCTTTAATTTTCCTATTTACTTATGACTAGATAATTACACACAAAGATGATTTAGCCTCTTAATCTACCTAGCTTTTCACATTTTAATTGCTTTTTAATTATAAAAATCATTATTGTCCCAAGTGTCCTTAATTGGATTTTGTCAAACTTCAATAACATAAAACTTTGCCTTACCTTATCAAGTTCTGGATCTTGAAAAGGAAATTTACTTATAACTATTTTGTATTCCTCTTCATTTGCTACAGGAATAGGGCTGTAGTTGTCCACTTCAAAAATATCCCTGGTGAATTAGTTAATAAAGTGAAAAAAGTTTAGGACATGAAACTACTTACACTATTTTACATTTATTTACATTTTTTAGCACTGGAAATTTTACTACCACACTTAGGCATGCACCTTCAAAATGTTATGAGCTGCAATTGTCATAGTTTCAGACACCCAAACTATTTTTAGATTAATCTGAAAGTACTTTGTATATGCTAACTCTTTATGTTGTGTCTAATCATAGAGAAAAAAACAGCTGAAAGCATTTTAATATGTGTTATTCAAAGTATAATACAGGAAAGGAACTTAAGATCAACTAGTCTACTCCAGAGTAAACCATAATGAGATACTTATTAGTTACGGTACCCTACACTAACACAGGTACTCAGTGTGTCTTGCTTAGATACCACTGCTACATACAGTCAATGGAGACAATTCCAAGAACTTCAACTAGGTATGGCCACAGTGTTATATAAGTACTCTCTGGACTTTCTTACTAGTCAAATGCCCATACTAAAGTCTAGAGAGCTTGGGAACCTAAAGTAGTCAATTTAATTTTAAGGTTTTCTGTTATACAATGCAACATATTTTACAGCAAATAATTTCTGCACACTTAGACATTGCCCCTATCTGAAAACAGGCTTTGGAGTGCAGTCTCAGGCTGCTGTATTCCTGGGTTACTCAATCAAATGATTCCAAGGAATAGGTGGAAAACAACCTGAATTAAAAAACCCACAAAGATGTACTGGCAGTGTCAGTCTGTCAGGGAGATTCTTGTATCACCTAACTGTAAACATTAGGACAACCTAAATTAGGAATGTAATCCCCTATTGGAAAAGCTTACAGTTATTAGGTTCCTAATAAAAAAAACAGATGTCTCTCTCGTGCACGTTTCTCCAATAACACCCTTTTTGAGACCTTCCTTTTCCCCATTAACTACAGAAGCAGTACTTGACAGTACTTCTCCTAAATATTAATTACATGTGATAAATATCTGTACAACCCAAAATTCATAAACAATACTGGGTTGATTCTTCCAGAATTATAACTCCATCAAAAAACCTTGCAATAAGACAAAACCAATGGAAGCAATACAAAAGGCACGATCATTTTGAAATACTAACCTGAACAATCCAGACCACTTTTTAAGAAGTGTTTCATTGTATTGGTCTCTTATCTCAAAGAGAAGATCAAATAGTCGATTTACAGGAAAACCATAGCCCTGACGTACAAGAACAAAAACAGTGGATAATTCAAGAACTAATTCAATTGCTATCGCATCACTTCAGGACTCTGAGATGAGTCTTATTATTCAATCTTGTCACTTCTATAAAGCAAATTATACTACTTGAAACACACCTCTACAGTTATAATATTCTATATTCAATTATTACTAAATACTTTAACCCACGGTTTTGGTTCTCAAGCAGAAATTTGCCCCATTTCTCTATAACATTTTAACTTGGTATTTACATGTATAACTAATCTTTTTTATCAGTCTGTTAAACATTGCAAGAATACTTGCCAATGATGTTCATTTGGTCTTTCATCTAGAGAGTTAGTGATAACTGGAACGACAGTCTTGCTTAAGATCAAAAGTAAAGCATTTATAAAACACAAAAACATGTACAATTTACAAAGCAAACATTTTTGCACAGATGTTAATAACTGGATGCTAGCTGAATAGCCTAGAATGCACATATTGAGTTGATATTACTGAAAAAGAGGAACCAAGGCAATAAATACATACATTTTAAAAATATTTTTGTGCAATTTTGTTCCCGATTCATATAGAAGATTCAGGAAAACTCAAAGTATTGCATTTAAAGGAGAAAATTTACTCTAGGAATTTCAGTTAAATTACTAATTTAGTATGTACCTGCAAAGTATCAGCAAATACTACGATGAGATTCTTCAGTTCCAGAACAAGGTCAGGATCACTGCAATATGACTGAAAGTAACAAATTCTAGTGTTGTTAAAAGAATTTAAAATATGGGAGATATGTTTTCAAAGAATATTATCACAGAAGATTAAGTGCTCCAGCTGTATCCCTTCACCTGAGCACCTGCCTTAGTAGTAAAAAACAATTGAGACTCCCTTGTCTTCGCTTAGTCCAGCTACATAAAAGTATTTGTTACATTTTAAAATGAACTATCAGTAGTATAAAAGCTCATAAAAAGTAATTTAAAATATGAAATTTAATACATATAAACATGTTGTACTGAGACTCAAAATCAGCAAATTATATTTATTTCAGTGGAACATAAGCAGACATAAAAATGCTCTGCTAAATCAATATCAGAGAGGTTTCCACAGGACATTCATTTGAACACTAAGCTTGGGTCTACCTATTGCTAACTGTGCCACCCCAGTTTCCCAGCTGTATGGGGTAAACACTGTAAAATGCTTGCTAAAGTTCAAATTACAAAAGTTATGGTAAAAAGTCAAGATTTTTTTTTTTGTTACTAAAATACTGTCCGTTGATGTTTAGAGATATGCAGTCATACAACTAAGGCTTTCTCCTCAGCTTCACTATTTCAAATACTTGAAAAAGTGAAAAAATATTTATATTAAAATAATTTAAAACAGCATGAGATTATAGTATTGGTTAGAGACTATATACACCTGTTTAACCTTTAATTTTTGCTGTTGGCATACTTTAATGAGTGGGGGTTTGGTTTACAATAACTTATAAGATAACATACACTTATTTAAACATTAATCCATACTGGGATGACATTAGATTGTGACAGAAGTGGTTTTGATGGGAGTTTCACATTTAGAGAAGAACTACCGATCAACTACATGACAAGACACTAAAGAGTTCTTTAGCGAATATACTACTTCTATTCCTTAAGTTACCATATTCTTACATATGTGTATAAATTTATATGCAATTAACTTGCAAAGTATTTAGCTTAAAAAAATGCTAAATATATCTCAATTTATTCCAGTTCTCTCAAATGAATTCAAAAGTAGGAGAACATCTCATGTACCAATGATCTGTAACGGTCTTATGGTAAAACTATAGTCACAAGTTGAACTTTTCCCCCATTTTTTCTTAGCATATATGAAATGTAAAATATTCCTTGAATTAAAGACCAATTGTAATAAAAATAAAATTGCACAAAGGAACCTTTCCTAGAGAACATTAAATACAGAAAGATAAAACTATTTTTTTCCAATAGCAAAAGTTATACCAATAGTAAATTTTGCAGCAATTTACTATCGGTCAGTCTGAGTGAACAATGGTATTCCAGCAGTTTTCACCGAGGAGCAAGACATGTAGCTATTCAGCATCATGGGAGCTAAGGTAGAAATGTAACTTTTAGGAGACACACTTTGAATGTACTGAAATACTCAGCTGATACAGAATTTGCCTAACACCTTTACTTCCAAGATAAACATATTACTACTATAGCATTGAAGAGATAGCTCCAAGGGTTTTGCTAGTGGAGTTTATTTTGGAAACACTGCATTTGGAATGATAATTAGGAACATTTCCTGGTGGTGCTTTCAGTGCTGAACTATTCAATCTGATCTAATGAAGAGGTCAGTTGAGACTAATGAGGAAGGATTGCAATAATAACAGCAGATTAACTCTGCATATTCTAAACTGCTGGACTAAGAGAAGGTTTGGAAGACCCAGTGAGTTGTAAATCAGCGGAGGATTATGCAAATAGCCCATGGCTGCAGATCACAGCCTGATACTGTTGGGAAAAACAAAAGCTTGGCAGGCTCCCTCCCAAATCTGAGTAATTTTTAATCACAAGGAAAAGAAAACATGAGAGAGGTGTAATTTTTCACTTTGTTACTATCCCAGCTTTAAAAATACAGACCCCTGAAGGAAGAGGATTTAAACTGCAATACCGATAAGACTTTTTACTTACTGAATGTGTTCTAAGAACAGCAATGATCTTGGAAAGGGCCATGTTCCAGAGTTCATCGGTATATGTTCTAGTTACCAATCCTTGGGTTACATGTAAAATGTGGTCTTCTACTACAAAGAAACTAAACCAAAACAATACTTAAATTATCGGGTTGTTTTCTAATATTAGAGCAAACTCTACCCTTTCACACAGAAGCACAGTCAAACCCTTCCCCAGTTGAGCAATGACACTTTGGTAGGTTTGGTGTTCTAGCTTGCCCAGCACTAAATCAATGTGAAATGTTGTTTCATGCCAGCTGGAGCCCAGGCTGCTGGAGGGTCCCTGTGGGGCACTGTACTGGTAGGATCTGGATGCTCTTCCTCACTCAGATCCATCAACCACCACCCTCATGATTGTGTGGAAACTGAATCTTGCAGAAGAAAGTTTTCAGACAATGGGAGAACAGAGGGTGAATTAAGAATGAATATAGTAAAACTGAAATAAATCTTTGCTTAGAAAACTTACCCTACAATTTGACTGAAGTATCTTCTATAGCCTTCTACTGTTTCATGCTTTCAGTGAAAAAGAAAACAAGTTTAGGAATAAAAATACCACTAAGTATTAGCTACAATCCAAGTCAATACAAAAAAGTAATGGTTACCATGCTTGACTGGGGCTGCAGAACTAATCTTGCTTGTTTCCTTCTTTGTTTTCTGTAGTAATTTTCAAATATTTCTCCATCACCCTAAAACAAGACAAAAGTAGTTAAAATAAGAATATTGTCTCAGTATGAAAAAGGCCCTTCTTAAATTAAGGGGAGAATGCTCTTAAGCTAAGACACATATTCTGCACTTATTCCACAAGTTGATCTCCAGTTGACATTAGCAAGGTTTTGCACAAATGAAATATGCAGAAATCATCCTTTTATAAGTAGCCTGCAGAATGTACTGTAAATAAAAATTTTGCTCATGTGCAAAGATTTTGTGAAATGATATTATGCATTATAAACAGTATTTATGCTTTTAAACTACAGCTTTCAGAGTATATTAATATTTATAGACAAGGCTTATCACCTATTACTCTATATCTGAAACTCATTTTTTCCTAAGATGTTTCTCTGGGTTATTCAAGAAACTAACTGCATTGTAAAATTAAGTTACAAAAGTGGTTCTATACATATATAATACATCTGAACACTGTCTGCATTAGCTCTGCCTGGGGGGGAGGTGGGGGGGGGGGAAACAACCAACACGAGATTTATCTAATATTTGCTTATTCTCTTTGGAATTGGTAAATACAATGACTGTGGATTTGGATTTTTCTCCTATCATGGTCCTCAGAAATACAATACCCTCAGTGCCTAATGATTATATTGTGAGGAACTCAAGTGACATCCTACCCATCTCATTAAGATGACCATTTAGTAGAAACCATCTGTCCATTTGAAATCCACGCTACATTGGTTCATCTACCTACTGAACGCAATATAATTTGTATGCAAGCAGAATAAAGCAGCTTAGCATTTTTAAGGTTTGCTTTTACTTCATGAGGCTATTATTAGGCCAGTGCTATTTAGAATTCCATTACTTGGGCTTCCAAAAAATGTTAAAATCAAATTATTACAGGACTGTATATTACTAAGGCACTATTATGTATCTAACTCCTTTATAAGATATAACAAATGAAGTTTAAATTTAGTATTTCAAATTCATAGGGAATATTTCATCATATTTAGAAATACTGCTCACCTAAAAAATCTGAAAGTAAAAGACTTGGCTTAAAAACAAAAATCCACTTGAAACTGAGCTGCAAATTTCCTAGAACACTTTCTGTTGTAGCAGAACTTTACAGTATGGTCTAATTCATACTAACACATACTGATCAGACATACTAACCATCTACCTCCGGCCCAAATATTCAATGTTGTTTTCAGATGCACAAAGCCATTATTGAATTCTACTTTCAATGCCAAATCTCTGCTCAGTCCTGACAAGCTCCTCAAGCAAAAAAGTGTAGCTCTTCCCAACTCCACACCAAAAATGGAGATGTAAAATATTTTATCATTATTTATAGACTATGTCACCCTATTCAGTCAAGACCAACAATTTGAGCATAACAATTATTTTAAAAAGATGTTCTAAAGCAACTGGTAGAATACAGCAACAACCCTGATGATTCACTCACTGAGTAAGCAAAGGAAAGGCAAAGTAAAATATACCAAAGCAATGTATTTGTTTTGCTCAGCTCCCATAAATTCGTGATATTATATCAATAGAAGTAATAATTCAATTCAGATTGGGTTATAAATTCTAGCAACATTCCTCATATATCAAGTGTTGTTTCACAACAGTTACATTTACTTTTCTGCTATATAGCATTTAGTTAAAAGATAACATTACATGCCAAAGGGATTAAGGGTGTTTTGACCAGAATTTAAATATACAGTGTCTCACACTATATAAGGGCTAAAAAAAGCTCTTTATATATTGCCCAGAATTTTCTAGTCTACAGAAAGGTTACTCATCAATAAATACAGTCTGTGTTTGATATGTATGCATCTTGCAATCACCAGGTTGCAAACACAAGCTATGTAGTATTCTGAGGTATTAAAATCCTGCTTTCTTCTTCTACATAAAGAAGCAGAGTAGAAAACTTCTGTCCTGCACAAAAATAGAGTATTTACTACAAATTTGTAGCAGAGAGTGAATTCACTAAGAAGGTGACATTTGCTGTAAGTCCTTGATACAGAAATGTAATGAATAGCCACATGATGTTCATCATGTGGCTATTCATTACATCATGAATTTCTCTGAACTGCAAAAGAGATAGTTTACAACAGGAGATAAAGGAGACTCCAAGAAGTGGTTAAGGCACAACTCGTAATAAAGCTACCACGGCTTATTAATTAGATGATGATGTCAGGAAACACAGAAGCCCCATTTTGAAGACATCAACAACCTTTTCTTGATACCAGAGAGCACTCGAGTTCTTTTCTGTACCCAGTAAATTTGGGTGCAAGCCCAAAAAGCATATCTTTGGATCAAGGATCCAAGATAAGGATCCTTGACAAAGGCAAAAACATAATCACATATTAATTTTAAAAGTCATCTATCAATTTTGCTTTCTTTCTTTTATCATACTAAAGGAAGAATAAGCAGATACTGTCAATTGGTGCATTTAACTTCACACATTCTTTTTCACTTATTATTTCACACTTATTTCCTCTGTAAAAAGAAATGGTCCATGCTGTTTTAATAGTTCTGTCAGCCTGTCTTTCTGTCCCTCCTGTTCTTTTATTGAGATGAATAATTACTGATGCTTTTATTTGGATTCCTTCTTAAAAAAAAAAAAAAGAAAAAAGAAAAAAAGAAACTAACAGTGAAATAATACTTTAAACATTACTTCAAGATATAAGCTTCCATGTTACACAGCTGCGAGGATTCAATAAAAAGATAATCCAGCCTGAATGCTGAAGCCAGGTCCATCTGAGATTGTAGGATTAGCAATACATAAATTTACTTCATCTATAAGCCCCATATATTTATTCTATAAGTAATCTACCTTCAAAAGTAACTGAGACATAGGAAAAGTGAGAAAATAATAAATAATTTGTTACCAAGTTGGAAAAAAAAAAAAATCTTATCCTTGCTTCTGCACTGTATCTCTTTTACAGCAGCTAAAGCAATTGTGTCTCCGCCATTGAAGCCAACCTAACCTGCCTCAGCACAGCCTGTCACAATCTCAATTTTTTTCTCTACTATTCCGATTTCCACAAGATTCAGCCCAAGTATTCCCATGTTTTGTCATACTGATCATATTCCCCCAAAACATATGGGTAACATGGAACACATGGAAGATCTGTGAAATTGACAATACCACTATTGAGGCAGATGTGCATATTTTACATATATTCTTAAGAACATTTATGTAATTAATATCTTGCTTTTTGTCATTTATTATGCATATTAAAATAAAGCACGCAGTTGTGCCCTGAGTAGCTATACTCAACCCATCTCAGCTGGTTTATCTACAACTACTACTACTAGAAACAATATGCTTGCTTGCTTGGGAATTCTTACAGAGTATGAAAAATAAGAAAATTAACATTCAACTCCAAAAAGTAAAGTATCTCTGGGGTCACCTTAGTACATACCAAAACTGAGTAGATATGCAAACACCTATAGACTGGAGAAAAGTCTACAAGATCTTGGGCAGTTAAAACCTGAAGAAGGAAAGAAAAAAAGTACATAAAGCATAAAAAGTATATAATCTGCAAAATGTGATACATTACCAACAGAACTTGTCCACTTAATAAGGACCCAAAAATGGATAGGTTCTATTACAAAGGGATAAATTAATTGCTTGACTTCCCTCTTCCTCTGTACTACAGTATTAGATTTTGTGTTATAAGACCAGATTTCTTTCACTGTGTTTTCAGAACACCAGATTCAAAGGTTTAAGTACTCACCGTTTTATTCAATTTATGAATACCGAGTATTTGATAGCTGAAAGAGTTCTAACACAAGCTGAAATCCTCAACACAGGAATGCTGGCTTTAGCAATAGCAGAAAACTCCAGTGAGCAACATATTACTTACAGTAGGCAGATAATGTGTAATGTAAACTGCAAGTGAATTCCAGAATAATTACAAGTTCTATCCAACTGAATGTCTCCAAATGTGACGCTAAAGCTAGAATTAATATAATTTTTTGGCACCATTTTTCACCCTAAAATGCTGATCTGGACTGGTGTCCCTTGAAGGTATTCTCTGGTTCTTCCTAAGAGACCATCTACAGACAGTGTACTGCAAGTTTTGTTCAATAAACCTATAAAATTCACTTTAAATAAGATGTACTGATGTAGTATAAAGTTACCTCTTCTTCATGTTCATCCTCATCTTCAAATGTTCGCTTCAATGTAATCTCATTCTTTGATTCCAAAATTCTGCTTCTACCTAAATGCATATTCCGACCATAGTTTACATTATTCTGCTTCTGAAGAGTGGTAGTAAAAGTTTTCTGCTGCTGTGCCTGTTTTAAGAGTAATAACGAGGAATGTAATACAAATTTCATCACTGATGACTATATGCTATGACATGAAAAACAGGTGGTGCTATTGAACACACATCAGTGTAACTGCAAGCAAGATGTGTGTCCTCAGCCTAAACCAATGACTGTCTTTAATTGATTTGGGATGAAAAATGAGTTTGATAGCTAATTTCTGCATAATTTTTCCCTAATGCCAAGAATATGATTTTAAAGGTATAAAGAATAAAAAAAGTAATCTGTAATTTTCCTGATCATAAACTGTAAACAGAGAATCTATATTTAAATGAAGTACAGTCACTACAGTTTGCAGCAATTAGTTTGGTATCTTCAGTTAAGCCTTAGTGAGCAGTCACCTGCAGAAGTCAGATACATTATATTGTCCCTACTATTGAAAGAAATGCAACAAGGTAGCACAGTATAATCTTGCAATTAATTTTCATTTATAATAATCAATGCTACATTTTACAAGAGTCTTAGATGACAAAATGGAAACCCAGCCTCAACTTTGCTCAACAAGAAGTCAAATGAAATCTTTATTTACTCTTCAAATAAATTTTAACAGCATTAGCTGCCTTAAAGCTTGTCCACTACCAGTGGTTTGAAGTGCCAGATCATTCTGTGATTGAACAGGCAAAAGCTCCAGCTGCCCCAGACTCCTCTAGGCTCTCACCTCAGTCCTCTGTACTAGTAGTACTTTAGAAAGATCTACACAGTTATCCTAACACTTATTTTAGTCTTACTCATTCTTGACAGCTGGCCAGATAGGCTGCTCTCTGCTTCAATGTAGTAGCTGCTGAGTTACACACTGCCTAGGAGTTGACTACTCAAAGTTTTTCAAAATTTTTTGCAACTTGAGATAATAGAGAATTTCTCCTTTCTTTCCCAGGGAAGAAACTACCTCATATTTAGGACACAGAAACATATTCAGAAAGTTTGATGCTACTTGGTGTCATAATGCTGCTTCCTGTGTTAGCCAGGGACCACTAGAATTGACAACTTTATGTCCAGGAGAAGCAACTACCCAAGATGTTAGCAAGCATAACACAGCTCTCTATCTTTTGTGTGATAACTATAACCCTTAGACAAATCTTTTGGGATAACCTGAGACTATTGACACTGGTATGATCAGAAATTCTGATACTGATTTATATTTTTTTTTTTTTTGGACACTGGTATTTTCAGGACTGAAGTCATCCTGTTAGGTCAGCTTACCTGCTTCATGGCAGTTTCCCCAATTCTGTCAGAATGCTTTCGAATACTCTCTAGGAAATCTTTGAGATCTGACATGGATATTTCTTTTATTTCTTCACGTAGTTTTGGAAGATTTTCTATCATTATCTGGCAAAACCGGTATTGGCTAACTCTAGGAAGATACAGATTTTCTAGCTGTTCCATTGTTTTTAAAGCAGAATAGTATCTACAAAGAGAATAAAATCAAATTATGTAGCTTCTTATAAAATCTTAATACAATACTTTGTTTATCAAATATAGGATATCAATATCATATATGAAATCAATATACTTCTAATTAAATCACTCTGTTCTTAGAAAAATTAAGAAACAATAGGTCATCCATATAATGCTTTAGTGTGGGGAAATAAAACAATTAACTGTCAGAGTGATTCAGTCAAGTCAAAATTTTAAGTAGGCTCCTATGGTGTTATTAGCTGTTACGATCAATAGAGTTCTAACGCCACATGGAGCATCCTGCAGAATGGAGGCACTCAAGTCCTAACCACTATCTCCTATTCTACATTGAATTTACTATTTTTTTTAATGAGTTCTTTTGGCTGAAACACAAACTGCCAACATTGTAGTATATGCACCAAACAATGAAAAAAAAGTCTTGGAAAAACGTGCAATAAACAAGCGACAATAAACAGAAACACCATGATCAAGTCTGTGTTGTCAGCATGTTAACAAGAAGGGCAGGAAACAGGTTAAACATGAATAGGATAGCAATTAGTTGTAGATGTGACACTAATTTTCCTTTATGCAGTATTCTTACCAGCCACTCAGACCAGGAGGCTTTTAGAAAAAATGCATTTAGTTTGGCCTATTAGAACAGAATAAGGTGAACTGATGCCTTCTAGCTTGGTCTTGAAAGGGAAAAGCAGAAAAACTGAGATCAGACTGAGTTAACTTGCTGTTAGTCCCAACCCTTTCCACAAATACAGAGTAATACCATTAGCTAATTTTTATCTTTTTCTACTATAACCTTAGTTCCTTTGTCTTCCTGAAAGTCCTACACAACCAGTACTGGAGAATTACCAAATCATTTTGAAAGGGAAAAGCTGAATATGAGCAAAGTCCCTTCAAACGTTCAAGAAAACGTGGAAAAGAGTCCCTTCCCTATCTTTTGCTTCTGGATATTACTTTGTAGCTATAGTGAGTAAACACTTTCAAACTGAAATACAATTCAAGCTGCTGGCTCCCCTTCTGTTGACAAGCAATAATAAATTATTAATACTACAATCATAACTTCTTGTTCCATTCTGAAATAAACATACCGCTTCAAATTTTCTCAATCGAGACATTTCTAAGCTAACAATTCAGCATAGCTGGAGGATGGGAAAAATCTCTTCTATTCCAGAACACAACTGTTTTCAGGAGACTGCAAATAAAGAGGTTTCAAATGTAAATTAGGAGCTTTTGTTTATTATATACTTGGTTTATATAAAATATACATAAGGTGACAGGAATGTTGCAGATAAGAAGAAGGGGTCTGGGGGGTTTATGTGTGTGGTTTTGGGGTTTTTTACATAGTAAATGACCAAGAGTGCCACATGGTGAGACTTCTGGGAAATAAAACCATAATAGCATCAAAATCATATGAAAGGTTTTTATTTAAATTATACGGATCAGCTTATCAGAACACTGTTAGTTCATCTGGAAGGTTTTTGACTGCTGTCTCTAAGATCAGAATTAACATAATCCATTTTAAATCCATTCTAGAGTCCCTTACTAATTATATATATATGTAGCTCAGGATCTTGCTCTTTTAACATCTGTTCTGATAAAGCACTGAAGTCTTATAAATTTGAAGGTCATCTGCAGGTCAGAATTTAAACTAAAAGGTATTGCATATTATTTCATGGAATGATGTATTTGTATATTTTGCTTTAAAAACATTTTGTGAATTGACCTCAATGTTGAAGATTTTGACAAAAATATTATTACTTCCCATCATATATTACCAATCATATAAGGTAAAGATTGCCCATTTGATTATAAATCAGTTAAAGTATCTTCAATGTTATTTTTTTCAAATAAATATAGCAGTACTCTGTCTACTCTTCTGAGCTAATCCTGTAAGAATATGTTCCCCAATGCAGAAATTATAATGTAAGCTTTGAAAATGAAGATACATTTGAAACACCAATGGAGGTTATATGATAAGACTGTGAAAAACTGATCCATCTTGTCAACAAAACCAGAAAACTGTTAAGATGGATTTTACTAACATCTCTAAACCATTAAAATGGAAACTTCCAAAACCAGAAAGAAGTCGGATTGGAAAACAAAACAAAACAAAACCCAAACAAATCAACCCAGAAGATTTATATTAGTGTTTTGCATCATCTTATTCTAAAATGGAGCAGGAGTTTTACAAAATATGGAAGTCACAGGCACAAGAGTATCCAGGTCTGTATTAGAGTTTGAAATATCAACACACAAAAAGTCCTAAAGAAGAAGAAAGTGACCATTACTTTAGTGTACTTGAAGTATTAAGTTGTTTTAAATGACAGAGTCATTTGAAGGCAGTTAAGAGAAATAGCATAACTTACTAAAAAAGTCCCATCACGTTAAACTAGAGCAGTCAAGAAGCTACACAGGACAGGAGGAAGATAAAATCAAAGGCTGTGAATTTTACTGAGAATGATGTATCTGTACTCAAGCCCTTTTTAGTAAAGAAACATACAGTCATGTCTCAAAATTTCCCATTAAAAAAAAAAAAACAAGAGAAAAGACAATAAACTTAAAATTCTCATTTTATTTCAATTAAGGAAATAATTTAAAAGAAAAAAATAGTAGTGTTCCTCAACTTTTGTGCTTCCCTCAGAGGCAAATAATGTATATTCCTGCTTCCTAAATCTCCATTGAGTAAATATGAAAATTTTTTTGCACTCTACCAAAAAAACTAAGGGAGTTCATTGCAATTTTTCAATATTACTGAAAAGTCACATCCACAGAGATCTTGGAGATGATATATTGAATTTGCAATTGAAAATCTTTCAGGAACAACTACATATTTGTTTTCAAACCTAGTTGCCTTAACAATTCTAAAACTAACTTTTAAGCTTCCCCAGCAATTTTATCAGTTGCCCCAAAGGACAGTGAACTACTAACTCTGAAACTTCTTTAAAGTGAGGCAAAAGCTCCATATTTCTGAAAATCAGATTAAAAGACTTGCTCTGTGAAAAAACACAAAATCTGTGGAACACCTTCTTCAGCCATAACAATGTGGTAGGAGATTTTTTTTTTTAAAACAGAAGTAATTGAACAAATAAGGTTGTGAGAATGGTGAGAAAGAAAGCAGCTTCAGTATCAAATACATATTTTGATGGGGTTTTTTTGCTAGATCCTTTGTACTTCCAGGAAGTTTTGATTTGCAGTTGGTAAAATCTAGTGCTTCATTCTGACATGATTCCAAAACAAAGCACAAAACCAAAATCAAATCACCATCCATTTTATCTGTTCCAATATCCTTCCATTCAGACATCAATAGAACCAAACTAAATAAATGATGAAATTTTCCTTTTTGCATCCTTTAAGCCTTAAGGTTTATTTGAATGCTTGGAAGGTTTATGCAGAGAAAAGCTGCATTACTGTCTCAGTGAGATTTAGTAACCTAAATAACTAATCAACTCTGTCTTTCCCACAGTTTGGAAGAAAGCTTATATTAAGGTCATAAAACAAACCCAGGTTTTTCACGGAAAAAAATCTCACGCTGAAAGACCACACTCTTGCCTTAGTCATCCTCGTAGATTTGAGAAGGTTCAGCAACAACCTTAGGAGACTGATTTATGTAATTGTTTTCATGGTACTGTGGTTTTTGTTTGGTTGGTTGGTTTGGTTGGTTTGGTTATGCTTTTGTTTTTTTGTTGTTGTTTGGGGGGGGGGGTTTGTTTTGTGTGGGGCTTTGTGGGTTCGTTTTGGGTTTTTTTGTTGTTTTTTTTTTTTTTTTTTGTAGTAATCATTGTGGAAGAAGACCTGCAAAACCACCAGGTCTAACAATTCCCAATTAGATCACAATCACTTGAAGCAGCTGGGAACTTTCACCAGAGACACACATCAAAATCCAGACATACAAGCCCTGGTAGTAGAGCTGTACAAAATGTGTGATGATCTTATCTCTGACTCAAAATTAAAGATGTAGGTACTTCAGTCTAAATGCACAGCCCCCACTAGGTGTTTTGGAGAGCAGTGGAGAAACCACGCCTCTCCCTTGTGCTTCCTCAGCCAAGATTTTAAACCCTCCATACCTCTTTCAAGTTAACTGTGTCTGTTTAGGGGAGATTCTGCAGTTACTTCCTCTCACAACTATAGTTCTTGTCATCTTGTGTTATCCATGGCTCAGGAGACAGATAAATAGGATACAGAGCCTTTCACCTCTAGGTCATCAGTTCAAATGTAGCCCATGTTTGTATGCACCAAAAGTTGCTATCACTAGATGGCTTTTTGTACTCCTCAGTAAAACTCCATTCCATCTGGATAAACCAGTCTGTACTTCAGACCCCAAATCCTGCATTATCTTAAAAGTCATCTGCCAATTCCAATCTTTATACTAAAATAACTGTCCACAAAAAATATAGACTATCCATACTTACATCTTCTCTTCCCTTAAACATTAGAAACATTAGTTTATATTTACAGTGCAAGTCTATAAGACAATGGCACAATGAAAATATATTCTAAAAGGCTGCAAGCAGAGAAAGTCATAAGAAAACAGGTCTCCTTTTATAAGACCAATTAAAGCTTTGCTGCAATAACAACCCTCAGTGAAGGTTTATGAGGAAAAAAATATCTTTGCCTAAAATAAACATTCCTCATTGTTTTGTTAAGACAGGGATTGTGAATACTCCTCTCTCAGACTCTTGCAGGAAAGCTTCACAGCAAAACTAAGGAAAGTCAGTTTTGAAATTCCTTGTGTCTGCACACATAAGTTATCAGGTCTTTGCACTGCTATGATGTCCTTGCTTTTGCTCAATCACATCATGATAGTGGCCAGGATACATTCACTCTTTAGATTTATTGCCTGCTAAGCTGCAAGGAAATCACCATTTGAATTACCTGCAAGTTCCACAGGATAGCCACCTCTAGGCTGTATTATAGACAATCCTAAGTCACAGGCAAAGCACTAACTGTATCATAGCTAATGAAAGAGATATCAGAGCTGGAGCAGTAGCCTGCAGCAGAGCCTAAACCTTCTGTACTTCATATGATTTCAAGGTATGGTACATCAAAGCTATGGCATCTCACCTCTCCCTTAGATCTTTTTACGGTATGACAATGACATGTCCAAACCCCTCAATTCAGTATATTGCCCTTTGACTTTTAAGACTTCCTGTCTGACAACTCCTTCCACAGGAAAATTATCAGATCTTAATCCCTTAAATAATAAAATTTAGGTTTAGATTTAAAGAGTACTAGTGATTTCTCAGAAAGCACATGAACCATCAGGGGTCTCTACAAAACTAGTAGTGAACAGAGTTGAAATGCTAATGGCAATTTGCAATTTTATCTCACCTAAGTGATCTCTCCATGATGACATTAGGAACTGTAACTTCCTTTGCAATTCTAAAACTGGGATACTGTTTGTCTTTCCCAACAGAGCAAGGGAATTGCAGAATGCAGGCCTTGATCCCAGTGCTTCCATGTTTTTAACATAAACCACAACACTTTCTACAGAAAGTGGTGAGATTCAGTCAGCACCTGCTGCAGTCTAGTCACTGACCAGAGTAGCAAGGGCGCTAGACTATTTACATCTTTATGCTGAGCTGCTCCAAGACCACTGCAACAATGTGCTGCTAGCTACTCTACGCAGATGTCATACCAGTGCCCTGTTTAGAGGAAACAGTGTATAGGAGTCCAGCTGAGAAGATCTACAACAGTGGTTCACATTTAGCAAATTTTGATTGGAATAAGAGCCAGCCAGCATTGTACCACAGCTATTTGGTTATTCTTAAAGCTCTTGAATTTCTGTGGAAGACCTCTCATGCATGCACAGGTATCATATAGAACATACACCACTGTAGAAGATGCATTAGATTTGCTGCAATACTGATGGATCTGATCCGTACAGTAGAACTGATGCACTTTGGACATATCTGCACACAGGCTTTAATGGTGATTTGCTAACACACAGTGGCCGTTGTTGAGGATTTTCAGATGTCCAGTGGTATGGCAGGAGCTGTTGGCTACCAGGACAATAGAAATCCAGACAAACAGTCCACAAGTAAACCTAGAATACACAGTAGCCCTGTAGACACCTGACTATACATATCTAGTTCCAAGTGGAAAGTCAGGTCCAGAGAGACTTATTAGCAGGAGCTTGCTGCAGTGATGCAAAGTGCACAAAGAGACAGTGACAATGATCACGAATCCAGAAAGGATTCGCACAGAGCTATCAGTGTCACTGAGGCTGTAGGAAAAGCAGGCAGGGATGAAGGTGGCAATGATGCTGTAGAAATCAGGAAGAAGAAAATAGCAACCATGGTATTCCTGGGGTGAGTGTACATGAGATGTAAGGCAGTAGCAGCAGTCACAGTGGGATAGGATGACAGCTACAGGGGGGCAGGGGCAGCCAAGCTGTCACAGAGAGACAACTGGGTATACTGGGGTTACAGCAGCAGTGAGTGGCTCTCTGAGAAGATGGAAACCAAAGACATAACACAGGAAGGAGCAACTGGTCACATACCAGTTAGAAACCTTTATAAAAGTATTTTTAATTATCGTTTGGGGTTTTTTTAACAAGTCTATTTGTCACAGAGTGGGGGGAAAACCCCAATCCACAACATATTTCCCACACTTCATTTTCATAGTCCCATGCACACAAAAAATTAGCACAGAAATACCAGATAGGTCTAAAGAAAGATATATGGAGTAAAAGTTGGAGTATATAATTTTCTTGGATTATGGATTTGATTTAAATACATCATGATAGATTGACCAGGTTTTAGTGTGCTCCGCAAGATCTTTACTTCCCATTGATCTTAGAATTTTTGCATCTTAAACCATTTCAAGTATTAAGAAAATAATACGCTTTACTTCACATTTTCTAATCATAATTTCACTGTATGTCATGCCTATTTAAGTAAACATTATTATTCATAGCAATCACTAAGTTCCTATAAGTCTTTATATTTAATATAACACTTGTTCACTTGCAATGGCATTCCTGAAACACAGAAAAAGTATTATGAACAGAAGACTACACATACTGAGATACAGGACTCTGAATACTTACTTGTCTACATTAGTGTTTCTATCAGTTTAGTTACAAATGTTAGATTTTACTTCTGGAAGTAAATTTACTCACCTTTTTACATTCATGTGTTCTTTTAGCTTGCTGTACATTTCAAGCACTGCATAAAAATAAGTAGATTAACACGTGGATCTTATCGTGTCTTTAGTTAATAAAAAGAGGAAAATACACACTGTAAAGGACAAAATAAAGTATAGAAAAGGATATGCTAAATTTACCTTATTTTGTTCTTACTGTAACATTAAGTGTGATAAAAACAGCAAATAAATATCTAGAACGGAGCTAAGAAAGAAAAAACCCAAATCTTAACATCTTTTAAATTAAAAAGAATGATAATTAAACAAATCAGTAGATACTATATATATCAAGCATGTACTTCCACTTACTACACTCTGTAACTTTTTCTGTATATACATCTATGACCTGACTCCATTAAATGGCAACAGTACCACCTACTGTACTCGTAACAAGTCAACAACAAGACCTTACAAAGAAAAATCTCAAACCTGTTCTACACCAGTATCACCAACAGGATAAAACCTTTATAGAGCTGAGTACAATCCTACAATATTACCTTTCTGAAACATCATTTAGAGCCCTTTTGCTCTATAGAAAAAGCCTGTAATGACACAGAGCTAAAACTACAACACAAAAATAGAATCATTAGTATTTTCCCTAGAATTCAAACAGTAAAAACCACCCTCCTAAGCAACAAATTAGTTGTTTATCCCATTAAAAATATTTTTTTCTTTAATGCTGTATGTGGCTACATTGCTTGTATCATTTATAACTCTGTCTTCTCACAAAGTGTCATAATAGCTCTACGTCAAATACTGTAAAAGATAGGGAACTTACACATTGACATATTTAAAAACCTATGAATTTTTTTCTCTTAAACTGGATGTTACAGGACCACGACTTAAAAAATAGTATTATTTTCCATTTTGGTTATTGTGACTCATTAATTTTCTATCATATTTAGCTATAGGTGACTCACCTGGAAGACACAACTGTAGTTTTTCCACAACTGTTGTAATATTCCGTTGCTGAACTCTACATCGGATGATTTCTTCTGTTTGGGCTATCACCTTAGAGATATTTAAAAAAAAAATAAAAAATAAAATTAAAAAAAAAAAAAGGGAGAGAAAAAAAA
>JAAGNO010008182.1:8633-29266 GCA_033439905.1 Ceryle rudis
TCAGGCTGAACAACCCCAACTCCCTCAGCCTGTCCTCATAGGAAAGGTGTTCCAGCCCTCTGATCATCTTTGTGGCCTTCCTCAGCGTGGCTTCCTCTCTTTCACTGTTTGCTCTAAGTGCATGCTGTATGAAATCTGAGAATTTAGGCAGCAGATCCAGTTTGGGGTTCCCCTTACAGATGTTTCTCTCTTCTTTAGCCACCGTAATGTGATGATGAGACTGAACTTGCAGCTGACTATGGGCACTTTCTCTCTCTCTCTCTTTGGACTCATAGGAGTTGCATTTGGTATGAACTTGGAGTCATCTCTTGAAGAGGTAAGGATCAAGTGCTGCTTTTATCAGTGACATAAAACACAGCCCCATCTCTTATAGTGCGTTTTATAGTCAGGACAACTTCATTCTTTTTCACGGGTAAAGCTCCAGATTTATATTCATGTGTGAATATAATTTAGGCCAGTGACTTTTTTCTAAGCAGTGGCTGCATGGCTAACTGCACGGTACCGCAGCCTTTTTCCTGCGCAACACCCATGGACAAGAGCTTGTATAAGGACTGACTATACAGCAGCTTTAAGGTGTTTTCATTATCTTTGGATAATGCTTTTTCTGAAGAGAGGGTTGCGTGACTAATGGGAATGTTGTGTTGGTAGGACCCCAGAATATTTTGGCTGGTGACAGGGATTATGTTTCTGGGAAGCGGACTGATATGGCGACGCTTGCTTTCCTTCCTGGGACGGCATCTGGAACCTCCACTACCTCCTCACGTATGTATGGCTGCTTAGGGTTTCTGCTTCAGGCTCTGCCTGGACAGCCCATTTCGAAAGCAGAAAATGAACCATTGTAGAGGGTTGGGCCACAGAACACAGGGAATTCAGCTCAGTGTCTGCTCCTTGACAAAGGAGAGGGTTCTCCCTAGCTTGACTGGATGAGGTGGGAAACCCCAGCACTGGCAAGGATATACTTGAGCAGCAAGATACTGCTCCCATTGCCAGCAGCGAAGCTGGAGGCTTAGACACACTGCATTTACTTTCACCTGGCAGCCCAAGGGAGGCTGAGGTCAACAGCAGGAGCAGCACTGATTTGCCTTCTCAGTGCTGCAGCAGTCTCTTCCCGGTGAGGGACATAACGGATGCTGCCCTCCTCCTCCCAGTCACATCCTGACTCTGGCTCTCTAGTCCCCGTCTTGTAAAAGAGAAGGTGAAGGTAAAAGGAAGGTGAAGACAGGTACTGGCTGTAACCCCTCTGGACTGACTCCCAGTCTGAAGTTTGGAATAGCTCCTCCCACGCACACCAGCTCTCCTTGCCCTTGATGCTGAAGGCATCGTGGAGCCCTGTAGGACCAAGCTGTATGAACATTGCCAAGGAGACTGTCTTCAGATTACCAAGATTTTGTATGGGTCCTTCTCCCTGTTGACTACCCTTTCCTGCCAGAGCTTGTGGGACTGTCTCTCTAGTTTTTATAACAGGGAAGTACCAGGAGATTGAAAAGTTAAGTTGCTACAAGTGACAGAAGAGAGATCCAAGTAAACTCTCCTTCTTGCCTCCCCTCCCTTGCCACTAAGAGGCAGAGGGAAGTAGTTCCGTAGTGGATTGTTGGCTATGGCTGCAGCTAACTGGATTAGCCTCGAGCATTGCTCAAAACCAACTCCAGCATATACTGACCCTGGCTCTGTGAAGCTTTACTTCTTTCTGCTGTATCTAGAGCAGGTTCTCGGGTAACCAGGGGCTGTTTTGTATCTCGCCTAGGTTCCTGCAGTTTTGAAGAAATCCCAGTCAGCAGCTGGAAGAATGGAGACAAAGAACAGTCTTAAAGCAGAAACATTTGGGCTGAGCAGAAGCACATTAACAAGCCAATAGGAGCAGCAGGAATGAAGAGACTTCTGTTGTTACAGGATGGACTTGGGATATGTTCCTTGCCATTTGTTCTTCCTTACTGAAAACTGTGAGAATTTCTAACCTTGCTAATTTAATATGTATTTTGTGCCAAAAACCTATGGCGAGATTTTAATGCTCACACACCAAAGGAGAGAATCACAAGGGAAGACAGTGACATGCTTTCCACAGTACTCTCACCTCCACCCCACGTATGTTCCATTAGTTTTCTGTATCACATACATGTACTTATTTTTTGGGCATTCTCATTTCAAGTGTTTCTCTCAGATACTTCTTCACTCCTTCCTAAGGAGAACAGTATTTTCAGCTTAAAGGATGACAGCAGTTGGCATTCATCAGTAATTCTGGTTCCGAGGTGCAGATTTAGTAATGTGACTTCAAACGTCAAAGGAAGAGCTCACCCCGAAAGTTGCCTTAATGAATTTTTTTTTTTTTAAGGCCATTTCTCTTTGCAGAGAACAGCTTTTTCAAAGCAAAAAGCACACCTCCATCTCTTGTGAAGCTTCACCTCTAAGTTGGCAGTAACCAAACGTAATAGTTTTCCTTATTTTAAGTGAGCAGTAATAACAGGCTTTGAAATGTAGCTGCTTATCTTGGGTATTCCTTAACAACTAGTTCAGGCCCCCAAACAGACGCAGTTTTAGTAATGGGGAAAGCAGGCCGATGGATAACGCACACTCCACTTCTGCCTGCCATCTGCAGCTCTCTTCAACACAGGCTGACACGGCTGGACTTCGACAGCTCCTCCTGTTGTCATAAAGACTGAGTCAAGTGCTGGTAAAAATCAACCCAACAGTTGGTTCCTCTTAAACTGGGTTCTGCGTTTCTTTTCTCTCCGAGAAGACAAGACAAAGCACGGATGAGCCCAAGCCACCGTTAAGTAGCTGAGTTAGTAAGATGTGTGGAAACCCGGTGTCCTGTGATGGATTGAAGGAAGGAGTCAAATTCTTATGCCCACTGTATGTGATTTTTCTTAGGACTTCTCTC
The DNA here is from genome assembly GCA_033439905.1 of Ceryle rudis. NCBI lineage: Eukaryota > Metazoa > Chordata > Aves > Coraciiformes > Cerylidae > Ceryle > Ceryle rudis. The sequence continues at coordinate 11,512 of JAAGNO010008182.1, forward strand.
TGAACTCTGAGGGCATAGTTCTCCACTGGCTCCTCTCAGGCTATAGAGGGAGCATGAAATCCTTCTAAATAAGGTCACAAACTGTCTTGTTTCTGGTTTGGGGTTTTTTAACCTCTCTGCAACACACAGTGAGTGGTAGCTCCTTAGGTACCATGAGATAAAGCACTGTACTGGCAGGGGTTGGAAAGATAGTAACTGGAGCTGTGAACGTTTTTACTTAGGAGTAACGAGTCAAAAATGGAAATAGAAAGGTACATAAATTAAACTGTGCCGGCCTGTGATCCAAGTTTGGTTAAAATCGGTTGTACACAATTATTTTCAATCAGTTCCTGCTCTATATGTGACAGCAACTAAAGATATAAAAGGCAAGAGAAAGTGAGAGAATTGATGGGGATTGTAATGGGAGTTTTTTAGCTGAATTTTTTGCAGCTGTAAAAAAACCTCTAAACTGAGTAACCTAGTGGAAAAACAATGGCTCACATACCTTGGCTGATAAACCCCAGGAGACCCGGTGCGTGAAGGGATTTGGATGCTGATGTTTTCAACCAAGTTGTTGTTAGAGGCCAGTACTGAAATGTGTTGGTGCAGCTGTTTGGGGAGCTTTTGTGTAAGCTTTCCAAGCTCTGTCTTTCATGCAGAGAGGCTTCTGTGAGCTGTATCGACTCCTTTTCCTGTACATGGCTGACGTAAAGCACAATAAAAGCCCTGGAAGACATCTTTTATAAGACTGCCTTTCTCTCTACAGATGGACACGTGTAACGTTTTTCTTACAGTTCAAGTAATCAAAACGCATTCTTGTGCAATTAAATTACTCTGAGGTCATACATTAAACAAACAAAGCCAGCGGAGGCTCTATGTTCAGAATGGAACTGGCACAGAACAGACTGGTTTCTGCAATTTTCATTTAAAGTGAAAACTCTACATTGATTCTGCCCTTAAAAATACACTGCTCGCTGTGCCTCACACCAGAGCTCACAGATTTGTAAGGTAAGTACTGGGCTTCCAGTTCCATCCAGTTACTTCTTTCATTAAGTTCAGACTTTAAATGTTTTTAAGTGTTTTGCTATTTGGGCAAGTAAAGTCCCCAGAACAGGCGTCACAATGCACTATACATCAGGCTGATGTTCACCTTACCAGTTTGTAACAACCTCCCCGAGAGACGATTCCTAAGAAGATAAGTTGAGGTGTGTCATCTTGGAGTATGACCTTCAGAATTCTGTGCTACTCCGCTGACTTCTCTTATTTGATATGTTTGTGAAGGAGGCAAGAGGGAGAAAATACGTAACGTGTAAGTTTACGGGCTACTGTTGGGAATAACAGCATCACATCTTGCTGCTCAAGTTGTTTAATAGATAATTGATGCACACTCTGTTAAACCTGCATCATGCAAAATTAGTGTTAATTAGTTGAAGACAATACTGTTTACAATAAAAGCTGGTAATGATTCTAAGTTACCATGGTCATGGAATTTTACATGAAAACACAAAGAAAAGGTGTCGGACTGGTCTCGGCCATGACTGCAAAAGCATTTCGTAAAACTTCATCAGACCTGCTTGTGCTTTTCTCCCTGGGAGATCCCAGCTGTTCTACACCCCACAGGTCAGCCCTGAGACTTGCTAGAGACAGAGGCAGTTCCTTCTGATTGGCACTCACCCTTCTGTCTGGCTTAGAGCAGCCTCTCCTCCACGCTTACTGTTGTGAGAGCAACTTAGAATCTCCGTCTGTATCCAGAGTATACAAGGGACTGTAAATTAGATGCTATTCTTTGCTGGTTTTGTCAAGTAAGTACTCAAGTCTTACCACTGAATGTTCCTTGTACAGCCAAATATCGCTACTAAAGTCCAGCTTTCTGCTCATTTCAGCCTCTAGGTTTTCAGACCAGCTTGCTTGTTCTAAGTAATGCTACTGCTCACAGAAGAATTCATTTGTGCTGTCACATGACCAACATAGCTTTGGTTGAAGTCAAACCACCAGGAATGTTCATATTCCTCTTCACTTAAACCAGTGACCATCCCTCTCTCCCTAAGCACTATCTTGGACCCTGCCTAGCTATATGGGACATCTATCTATCAAAAGTTTGCCGTTTCTAGCTTTGGATGGGTTAAGGAAAGTATCACTACAGAGATTCTTCACTAAAGGACCATCTGCACCCTGGTCTCAAAGGCCACCAGGAACTTTCAGAGTGAGTAGACAAAAAGCCTTCCACCAAGTCGAGCTTTCGCCGAACTTCTCTCTGCTGCCACTACAACTTCTTTCTGCAGAGATACAGAACAAGGGTTAGCAAAAGGCAACTGCAGGGGTACAACTGCCTTCAACTTCCCTGATGGAAACCAGATGTCCATACTGTTAGCATCATATAGAAGTGGGATGGGGAGAAACAGGAGCACAACCTACCTCATCGGAACAGTGGTCACCAAAGTGATTTGTCAAACAGACTTTATTTCATTTGAAAAACTGAAAGAAGCTGGAACAAGTCAAATCTCTTGCCAGTATAAACTGTTTCTTAGGGGGTAAGATAACGTAGATGAAGCTGGAGTGTGGACTGGATTGGTGCCATAGCAAAGGAACGCAACTGCTCAGAGAACAGCCTCAACTTGCACTTAAGCTGAAAGCACTGGCGGTGCCCATGTTCCAGGTGTTGGATTATGCACCCTAACCTAGTTTAGAAGTACTTAACCTTTCCAGGTGTTTCTCCATGGCATGTTTTAAGAGCAAGAAGTCAAACACCATTAGTTGAAGACCACTCACACTTTCTTGGCCTAGTACTGAAGCTTTCTCATCACAGAGAACCTCAGTTCTCAAGCGGGCTATGGCAGAGGAAGCAGAACATTGGACTACCATCAGCTGAACAAGCACCAAGTAACCTTCAAGCTGAAAAAAAGGTCCTCAGTGCATCATACGAACATAGGGATTGACTTTTGGTTAAAGTAACAGGCATCTGAGAGAAACAACACATCCAAAATCATTCAGGGAAGAACTGGGCCGCTCTATGCTTGGTAATATTTGGCATATGAACGGCGTTCACCACAAGTGACAGAGGTAGGACCATGAGCCATTTTAAGTGCAGGGTGGCTCAGTGCCTGGTGTACTCCATAGCTGAGCATCTGCTCTGCATACAGGTTGGCATGAACAGTAAAGACAGTTGACACCTACATGATTTACCATAAAACTTTTCAGCAAGCTCCCAACTAACACACATTTCAGGCTGTTTTAAAGTGATCTCTCAATTCAGGTGTCAGGTGCCAAAATTTTGGCAACCTCATAGTTCATCCACCTATAAAATTGTTTTAATTCTCAGTTCAGAGAGTGACTTAAATAAAAACTTCATTAACTATGTAAAGCACTTCTGCAAATGAGTAAGATACACCTGTGAGGTGCTGGCTAGTATACATTGGTGAGGCAGAAAGATGTTCTGAAGCGACCGACCACAGTAATTTTTCTCACCTTTCCTTGAGATTTCACAGTAATAACAGAACTCCCAAATCTTGACAGCTCCTGTAAAGTGAAATTGCTTGTTATACTGCTGGCAGTTTTTTCAAGTGGGACTTTTTCATTTCTCTCTGTAGTTTTTTTTCTGGTTACTAACCTCAGGAGAAATCAGGACGTACTGTGCCTGAAGAAGAAAATAAAAGAGGAAATGAAGTCAGTGGAGAGAACCACGCTAGGAGAGTAGATGACCAGTGCGACAGCCCTGGCTCCTAAACAGCAAAGTAATTCAAGAATGAACAGGAGGAGCCAACTCACACAGATTCAGAAACATAAGTAAACCTTCAGTTTTCTGAAACCAAAACACACTAGATATCTGCACTGGGTGTAATTAACTGGCTGTCATTATGACCTCATGTCCTGATTTCACTTCTGTTTTCTTACCCAGTCCTCAGGACAGGGAGATGTCCACGATTTGCAGTGGCCTGTCACATTCCCCGAGGATCGCTGCTTCCCGTTGTAAAGGTAAACCCGGCCAGCTGCCCCACCAAAGAGGATTGTGGTGAAATCATTCGTTCGCAGTGGGGACGTCACAATCATTTCATCTGCAAACATTACAAGGATGGCATAACACACCAGAAGTGAAATAATGCTAAACCAAAACCCGAGACAGATGGCATTGATGTATCTCTCTGGATGCCACGTTGCCTGTTAATGATGAGACTGAAAATATTTCCATTTCTGACAGAGTTGCTTGGGATTTTAGAGATGCCTCCCCACAAGGCATGATGGAATGAATACTCGGACGAGTCATTTGAGGAAGCAGACTGTGTTTAGCACTTGTATGAGTATTTAGATAACCAGTCTTCCTGTTACCAGAAGTAAAACATTTCACCTCTGATCTAGATCCATCAGGCCTTACCCAGCCCATCATCATCCAGGTCACTTAAGTACACATCTCCTCCAAAGCGAGAAAACCTCCTGTCCCCACTGAACGTGCTGAGCAAAGAAGGCTTGGTGCTGTCTGTCAGATCATACACCAGAGCCAGTCCAGCCTGGTGCAGCACTGAGGATATAAATGAAATCCTGGACAGGCTGTCTGAAAAAAACCAAACAACAACTCAAAAAGCAACATTTCCTCTTGTCCTATCCCTTGTGACTTGGGAGAAGAGACCAACACCCACAATCTTATGAAACAAGATCAAATGTTCTATGGCCTTAATACTAATTAGCATAGACACAATCTCTTAGCAGCAGTACCACAGGGAAAATGCATTCAACTTAAGAGTTCTACAGCATGACTTTCCTAATCCCGCACTGCCTGCTGCCAAAGTAAGGACAAAATACTGTGTTGCTTTATTTCCAAGAAATACGCAGTCTACTATCAAATCACTGCTACATAAATAATGCCAGGTAGTATCGCTGCTAAACTACTTCTAAGGGATGAAAAAACCCAGCGTTGAAACTGAGGCATTGTAGAGAGGAATCTACATGTGAGGCACTTAGAGATGATTACAGTGATTATTTATATTTTTTTTCATTACATGGCAATTTAAAGGTCCCTTTTCTAACTTTTAACTTTGCATCCATCCTCTGTTCACACAGAAACAAACGGCCCAAAGAAAGAAATGCTTCCCAGTTTTCAGGGCTTACCTGCAGTAGGTGCACCCACCACCAAAACTGTCCTTGTGATCCCGGCCACAGACATCACACCACTGGCCAGAGACAAACCCATTCTGCCCATCACCTGTCAGGTTTTTAAAACACCTACATCATTTCTACAGAATGTCACGTCACTTCCAGTTACTCATAAGGTCCCATACTATAGAAGGAGCCCACCTTGTCTCCAGTGACTGCAAACCAGTGCTCTGTGCTTGGTGGGTGATAGCCATACACCTTCCCAACGCTCTGTCCGACATCCGACGAGAAGGGATTGCAGCTTGAATCACAATGCAAAATACACTTGTATGTAACAGCAGATTTTTGTACATTCAGCGAGGATTGCTCCTCTTAGAATATCTTCCCCTCTTAGTTTGGAATAAAAGTGGCTGACAAATTCTAGAAACCTATTTTAGTAATCCCATGCTTCTTCCTATTAGTTAAACAACATCTATGGCACAGCCTTGGTCTGTCTAGCCACTCCTTTATCACCCAATACAGTTTTGTGTTTGGTTTTCTTTAAAAAATGCTATCTTGAGGGAAGTGCTAATTTGGGATGATTTTAGGTGTGCTTACCCATTGCCATGTTTGTGCCCCCTCTCCTCCTCCCCAAGAAATTCTTAAGTGTCTCTAAAGAACAAAGACCTTCTGTATTGAGGATCTAAAAACCCCTCTCTCTTTATGAAGTCATAAAAATATGAATTTAATATAAATATTCTGAGCAGGACAAAGAGGAAACTTCCTGAAAAGCCAAAGTCTAATCTATTACAAATCTTAAACACTGTAGAAGTAGGGCAGAATGGAGAAGAGAGCAAGCTGTCATCTACAACACACCCAGCACAACCCTTCCAGGTAGGGCTACCGATCAGCAGCAGTGTTATGTTCTCCAGCTGGCAGCTGTCGAGTGAAAATCCAAACCAAGCATAGTTTTCTTCCCCCTTCACCATCCAGTTGGCATCCTGTACTGACAGAAGTCCTGGCAGAGCAGAAAAATATGAATTACACACACAGACAAAAATGTGAACAACCCTCCACTGACTGATTCTCTGGCAGTAAGTTTCTGTAAGTGAAGTTCCACCATCTATGATATGACACCAGTCACTGCTGGCTTTGATTGCTCAGGCTGCAACTGTACTGGCTGGTGAAATGCAGCCGGCTTCTCAATCCTTGCAAAAGCCGACACAAGTACATGGAAGCATCAGTCAAGCCTGCCCCAAACTAGTTGCTCCTCCTGAGGTAGATGACGACTTTGAAAATGGTTATCAGACCTTGCAATTCTTCAAGGGTGGTGGGTGGGGGAGCTTCAAATAATCCTGGCTTTGATTCAAATAATTCATTCTTGTGTTTTGGTTTTCCCAAAAACGTTAGCAGTGTTTTGAAAACCATCTTCCTTGTGCTTTCTGATTTTACATTGTTCACTTTTGGACCCCGCAAAACAGGAAAGATGTTTGTACACCAGAGCAAAGTTAATAGAGAGCCCCCAGGATGGTTGGGGGCTGCAGCACTTGCACCATGAGCAGAGACTCAGGGACTGGGATTCCTTCAGCCTGGAGAAGAGAAGGTTTTGAAAGGACCTGAGAGCAGCCCACCAGTATGTATGAGGAGGTTCACAAGGAGACAGAACCAGGCGCTTCCCAGGGTACTGGGGTACTCAATGTCTTCTGTGCCTCTGACTTCACTATGCAAGGTGGGAGGACAACAGACAAAAAGCATAAGCTGAAACAAGAGAGGTTCACACTGGGGCTGTAACACGACTTTTTTTTTTCCCTACGAGGGCAGCCAAGAAGTGGAAGCTGCTCGGGATGGCTGTGCAATCTCTGTCACTGGAGCTTTTTAAGACCCGACTGCACAAAGCCCTGAGAAATCTGGTGTGACTTCATAGCTGTCCCCTTATTGAGCAGGAGGTTGGACTAGACACCTCCTGAGATCCCTCTGAACCTTAATTACCCTATGATTAATTAGACAAATGAACAGCCACATCAAATTCTGGAGGGTTAATTTACTCAATAAATATTACCTTGATCACTCCTGTTGAAATAAGAGTAAAATGCAACCACGAATCCTCTCTGCTGCCCACCACCAGGTGCATACGGAGAGCCCACAACCAGATCAGCATTTCCATCCCCATCGACATCAGCTGCCAGGAGGGACCAGCCAAGGTTACAGTAGGAATACTGCAATAAACAAAGTCTGAAATGGAACTGAAACCATCAATTAAGTAATAAAAATAGAGCAATTCCAAAGAGCTAACTTTGTCAAATTGCCCTCCCACTCCCTGACTTTGGTTTTGTTTCCTCTGGGTTTTTTTTAAGGGCTGTGCAACTTTCTGCTTACCCTGCTGCCTCCCCTGCACCAGAGTACAAATGTCTTTCCCACATACAGCCAACCTAGGAAAGCACCTGCTTGCACCATCCCCATCAGTCTAAACTTCCTTGCAATTAGAATTTTGATTTTAATCGTTCTTTTTTTTTAAGCCCATAAGCCCCTTTCCCCTTTATCTCGCCTCCTGCTTGTGTAGCCCTGCGATAACCTGATCAATATACCTGACAAGTTATGGTAACGTTTGGTTGCGGTGCCAAGGCTCCTCTCTCAGTGCCAAAATAGACGTACACAGCACCCTAAACAGCAGGGAGAGCAAATACAGCGTGAGAGCATCTGCACGTCAGCACCGAGTGTGAAATCCAAGACAAAGCACAAGGAGTGAAACAGTTCCGCAAGAGCTGTTAATACATCTGCATTTTTCCTATCAGAGCCTTCTCACAATAACCAGAACCTGTTCTAGCCCAAACCTAAGAATACCCGTGCTCTAATGGGTACTGCTATATATAACCAGGCAACAAACTAGAGATCTACAGAGAAGTACGCGTTCATCATGTGGGTAAGGAGCAAGGATAATTTACTGTATATTTACAGTTTTCATACACACAGCCAGGTGGCTCAGACTTTTAAAATTGTTATTTAATTCAATGGCACATAGTGCCAGGCACAACAGATGCATGCAGTGTTTCAGATGACTGGGTCTGTATACAAGCATTTCAATTCCTATCTAGGCAGCTAAGTTAGCATCTGAAATTCTGAAGAGTTTTAAGCTTAATGGATGTGGCTTAAACAAAAGCATTTTGCCTCTCGGTTCACATGGGCTGAAAATACTCAGGGACCATGACATGGGCTTATCTGGTAAGCTACAAGTCATTAAGCCCCTGTAACTTGATGATTTTTGCAAGCATGTCTGTGTTCATACCACAATTTAGGTATCAGCTGTTGGCCTGTGACAGCAGATGACAAAGGCTCACTGACCCACGATGTCCATTCCAGACTCTCTTATAAACTCTGTATTTAAATTACAGTGTCACCTTGAGCAACAACAGAAATTCTATCACTTCACTATTCAAAAAAAAAAGTATCAATAAACATGTTCTGTTTCAGGGGAAAAAAACCCAACAAACCCATGAGTGTGGCTTACTTTGTAAGTTAGAAACTGAGATCCCACAGAAGGTGCTCCAATTGCCAGATCTGGCACTCCATCCTCATTGAAGTCCAGGACTGCCAAGGCAGAACCAAATCTTCCTGATGGCTAAAAGAAGAGGGATTGCTCTCATGAAAGTAACAGAGGTTTTCAAGATAAAACCATCAAAACCTAATACACGTTTGCAATCACAACATAGGGGAGGACTGGAAACATGAGATGACAAAAATCTATCCCAACAACTCCTAAGATTTTCTTGGCATCACCGTTCTCCCACGTAACCATTGCCATACTAATACACTAACGTGGAGTGAGCTGTCATCTGAGGATGTGGAGGTGATAAAATACGAGGTAACAACACAACATGGCACTGCTTTGCTATTTCCTCTTCTGAGCCTAGTGCACCATTGATGTGAAGCTTATGATCTTTCTTGTGAACAGTGTTAGAGCTGTGAACCACTAAAGTGCTCTGTAAGAAGACAGCAGCTGTTACTCCACAGTTTATAGCCACAAAAACAGTTTAAAAAGAAATGTATCTCATCTCTATTCTCTGCTTTGCAAATAAAGGTATTTTCTACAAAGGATAACGTTTATTACTCAGAAAGATCTTTTGATCCTGCTTCTCAGTTACAAGCCAGTCACCATCACGTCAAACTGTAGTTTTCTCTTTTTTTTTAAATACCGTGTACTCTTACTAAAGACAAACAATGGTTTTGTGGGAGTTATCAATAGCTTCGAGGGAACTGAAACTTATACTGAAATTAATAATTTTAGATAAAAAAGGATGGGAAAAATAACAGTATTTTCTTAAATGCAGGGACCCAAATGAACTTCACTCAGAGACTTACAGAGACACTATCTATTTTATTTGAGGACAAATTATATTCTAATACCCGCTTATCTGGCCCAGTAATAAAAGGATCCTGCAGATCACCACAGCTTTCATTGTTCCCCTGACTTCTGTAATGGTTATTTTTCTTGAAAAGCATATGACATCCTTGTACCAGGTGGGGTATTTCAGGAATAACCCTCACATATATTAATGATACTGTTGCTCAGTCAAAATTCACCACATTTAGGCAAAAAAAATTAAGTGGCAAACATCTGACTTGACCCCTCACCTGATGGCCCTGTAGTACTTGGTCAGCTTTCCTATCTAGGTCCATGTCCTCTGGAGGCAACCCTGACTGGTTGCCATAGACCACATACACCCGTCCTATCTGAACATGGCCCAGTGTGCTGTACCCTGGTGCTCCAACCACCAGATCTTCGTATCCATCCTGGTTTAGGTCAGCTGAGATCATTGCCCTGTACAGCATGGGAGTCAATAAAATCATAGCGTTAGCTTTCAGACTTACCACAGCATGAGCAGAAAATAAATACTTCTACTTCTTTCAGGTAAACCAACATCCTGTCTTTCCCCATCTATGTTTGTAAAAACCTATACAGCATTTTTCATGTTATGCATTTGATTTCTGTTTTCTTGAATTAAATAAAAACAGAGCCTTGAATGTTCATCTTCTATTAATGCATCTGAGATCTGTAGGAACTGCTTTTTCCTTAGTGATACAAGGCACCTGAGAGCAATCAGAGCAAGGAGCATGAAAAAGGGCTATGAAAAAGATAAAATTAAGTATTTTTTTATCCAAACCTCTGATTTAATCTATGGACTTAACAGTAGATAAGCAAAGGGATCATAGGTCTCGGTAACATGTTGGAGTTTAGAGAGGGAATGCAGAGAGAAAAGAAATAACTACTGTAAATTTAGCTGGTGTGAAGTAAACTCAGGAATTAAATCTCATTAGGCATCATCAGTGATCAACATGGGACAATTCTTTATGTGCAAATATCAACCAATAACCAGAAAAAGTAATCATGTTCTATACTGTTCAGTACTATTATTTCTATACTGTTCAGTTGATTCTGATTTTGGTTCCCTCCATTCTGAGCTTGATCACACACAGAGAGTTGAGCTCCTTCACTAAGTAGAGAATGTAAAAAAACCACAACACAACCCTTCTGAAGAAAGAAGTTCTCTGATGAAATTTCACATCTGAATGGAAATTTTTCTCTTTGTGATACGGTTTTGTTCAGCACTGACACAAAGAGGCTTACACTAACATCAGGAATTCTTTCTCAGGGGTTAAATTGCTGTTCTGGTCAGACAATAACAGCTGGACTCAATGATCTTACAGGTCTTTTCCAACCTAAATGATTCTGTGACTCTATAACACAAGCCATTCAGCCAGATTTGTACCACTAATTGATTTGGACTGTTACCTTTAAAAAAGTATCCAAAGAATAAACATTAATATTTTGGTGAGTACTCAAAATTTTCAGAAATTAAGAGGGAGGAAACAGTTACCAACCATCCAAGTCTAGCATAGGGTGAAGACAGAAAATATGAAGCTGCCGGCTTGGAGATGTGCTTAGAAGACTTCTGACGTGTAGCTGCTAACGCTGTCCAGACACTGGTTGCAAAAGCACGGTTTATCAAGCGGAGGGAATTCTGAAATAAAAATAATAAAAGAGACACAAGAATGGTTAAAACACAGACCGAAACTCTAGAGCACTGTGGAGCACCTCAAAAAGCAAGTCACCAACAGCAGAAATCACCATGTCGATCTAAGTGGACTCTGACTCAGGCCCTAAGCAGCATTTTAGAAAGAGACAAAAATCTGCGTGCTGTAAATGAAGCACTGCTAATTGATCACTGCTCTGCTCTGTGGGGACTTGGCCCCCAAAAGTGATCGTATGATTCTGTAAAATGTAAATACTAAAAATATATTTTGTCACTTTCGGCACGGCAAATGTGTTTTAACTTTACCATGCGATGAGCAAAGTGTAAAAACTGAACATATTGAAAAGAGTGCGAACATGTGGCAAAAGTGAACTGCATGTACATATAAATAGATAGATTAAGAGTGGCCGTGGAATCTCTGTGATAAAGTGAAGTCAGAGGCTGCTGTTAACATCCAAAGACTCTGCTCCACCATACAGCAGTTCAGACAGAAATTAAAACAACTTTGTACAGAGATGAATTTTACCTGACCCATCTGTCACTTCTCACTTACTGTTGCCCAAGATTGTATGTCGAAGTGAACTCCTCTCTCTGTATAATTTATATTCTTTTCAAGGGTTTTTGTAAGCAAAGAAGTTGTATTCTTATGACGTTCCTGTTTTGATTGTTTGTTTCGGCTAAAATAAAGAATGTGGTAATAACAGTTAATGTAACTGAATTAACGACTGGAGTATTTATGACAAAGCTAGGAGAAGCAAAAACATACTGCAGCAATCAGGTGCCCATTTCTCCCATGCATAGAGTTCTCGGGAGACAGCGGTTAAGCTGGTTCTCTGGGGATGTTTGCTAGAGGAACACATACACTCGTGCTCCCACCAGCTGAGTTCCATATTTCTGTACATAAATCAGGAGGGGATTTAGCTAGAGTAAGGGTAAACATGAATCAGGAGTTTCATGATTAGCAGAAGAAAGAGTAACAACCAAATGAAGTGTGAAGCCTTAGCACTTCAAATGCTAGGAGAGTATTTTTATCCCTGGGCTGGAAGGTAAAAGTCTCACCTAGGTTCTGCACAGTTCCCCTGTATGAAGCTTACTTACTCATGTTAAGAGATTCTCCAATTCACACACAAAAAGATCTTTTTGTCAGTAGCTCCCTGTCCACATTAGTAAACCTTTGAACCTTCTGAGCCATACTTACACGTGGTTGTCCTTGTGCTCCCTTGTGCAGTTTATAAACAGAGGGTTCTCAGGCAGGAAGCAGCCACTAAAGAAATATGCAGAATTCATTTTACAGATTTTCCCACAATGAAAGTGAAACTAAAAATACAACTTTTGCCCTTACTGATCCCTCTGTTAGAAGTCATCAGTTTTCTGAAGAAATTTGGCTTATTCAAAATCAGAGCATCATTATAACCCATAGAAACCCCTTTGATCTTTATTTTAATGACCTTGATGATGTTCTATGTGAATCTCACATGTCTTTATAAAACTCTTAAAGGAAACTTATTGTAGCATGTCCTGATAATTCTATTAATCTAAAGCACTTCTAAGGAAAGTGCCATTCTGGAACAAAGAACACAACAGCTTATGCCACATTAGCTGCCATGTTACACTTGTAACAGAGCAGTACAAAGCTAGAACTTCTATAAAAATATGATAATCTAAGTACAACCCCGAGCTTCCAGCACTAGAATATATACTCTTACCTTCTAATCCTATTTGCCTTAAGTATCTGAAGGCAATAGCTGACTTCCCCTAGGAATGGACATCTTTGCTGGCTGATGACAGCAGCCAGAAGGTGCAGACACAGCCACAGCTTCGACTGCCAGGCCAGGCAGAACCTCAGGGCACGGCTACGCTACATTTAAGCAGGCCCTTGAGTATGTCTTAAAGAATAACCCAGATTTTCCCCGTGCAGCATCAGCTGCTCGTGCCAGAGCCTCGCCTAGGGAAATGAGTGTGAACATGTGACAAATGTGAACTCGAGGCCCAGGTGATCCTGTGCACCCGGGTGAAAAACAGTCACAGAGACCCCTTCGTCCAAGTGATGGCTTAAAGCTCAGCACCTCTTCTAGGAAAGAACCTGCTCTTGGAAGAACAATTAAATGGGCATCAGAACTTGACTACCACGTTTGGTACTGCAGGAAACACGCTGTACCTGGTTCCATTCTCTAGCATATGGCTTGTCAGCTCAAAAATATTGTTTGTCCAGAATGCCATGTCATCCACTCCTCCGAGGAAATACTCGTGGAACTTCTCCACCAGAAATGGAGATTTACTAGCATATGTTGGAAAAAGCTAAGAGACGAGTAACATGCTTAGTAAGATGAATTACATTGTCTTCATGCTATGTATTTGTTTTTACGAAGAAAACAGCAAATCAACCTTAGCAACAGCAAGCCTTTCTCCATGCCTGAAAAAAACAAAACAAACCAAACCACCCTTCAGAAATAAATGGTCTTCATGTAACAATATTTAGTTATTTAAACAGTTCTTTTCAAGGCTTCCATATGGTAAATATACAATGCAAGTCACTACATTTCCTTGCTGGTTGTTAATATGTTTAAAAGCTGTAATGTGGGAAGTAATGATATTAACTTTATTGCTGCCCTTAATTTGGAGGGATTCAGAGTGTTTGTAAATGCTGCATGACTACTGGTAACCAACTGAAATGAAGGATACAGCCAGGCTGCTTAGGATATTCAAAAGAAAACACTGACAGATGTCAGAAGTCTCTTTTGAATTATTCTCGGACTTGAAAGGATCTATATAAAGTGTAGGTAAGACGTCTATTTAGGTATGTACATCACTCCTTCAGTACATGAAAATTTTATTGCTAACATGCCACAATGCAATGGGACTTGAAGACACAGCTGTTCTCAAATACATTAAATGCATAAATGCAATAAATAGCTAAGATGCTGAACCTGGGGTCTAATAACGCATTTAGCAGTCATTCAGCAGTCAAATTTTGTATTCCAGCCATTAAAAAAAAATAAAAATCAGGTGTTTTACAAGTCTGGGATCTAGCAGGGAACCTATATTGCCATCCTCAATGCAGAAGGCATTTCAAAGAGGATTGTCATCATTTTCCTACATGTATTTCACTTACAAAACCCCAGAAAAATCTATTCAACTTACAGCTCAAGAAACAGCAGGTAAGTACAGTCAGTAATGGTGCTTTCAGTTATGATCTCTCTTCCATAAAATTCCTTGTAGATAGCTGCTAGGTCTTTGACAGGTACATACCTAAAACCAAGACAGAGGTATTGTAACAAGAGATTTTTTGCACAGCACCTAGTAACAGATTAGAGCTTCTGCAATAACAGTCTGCTTTAAAAGATTCTACATTTCAAAAGACTATAGAAGGTCATGAAGATTTACAAATGCCAGGAAGAACAGGACTGCAGGTGCAGCTGCTCTGTCCAGAACACTCTCCTCTTGTTGAACTTCAAAGTCAGAAACCTGTAGAACCATTCCCCTCATGGCTATTGCTGGTAGAGTTTCCACACTTCCCACACTGGTCCCCTAGCTTGGTGATCACATCATCTCAGAGGATGTCCTCCAGCTCTCCACTGTCACACATCTACTCCTAGGCAAGCTGACATTTTCCACAGTCATGCGAGAGTTTTATTAACCAACTGTGACTTCTACAGCTAGCTGAACTACATACTACTTAAACAAAATGACTCTAACGACCTACTTTATCAGCAGAAAAAATGGTGTGTGAGTTTTTCAGTTAAAGAGTGTGAGAAAGAAAAATGTGTATATCTAAAACTACTGCTTCTTTTTATGCTTTTAAAACCCATCTGAATTCCACAGCATCTGTAACCAGGAACTTCCAAAACTTTAAATGGAAATCTAAGTGAGATTTAACTAAGTTATTTAACTAATTCCTAGGATATTCCAGCACACGTTTTTCACTGATTATTTTATGTATAATTACTTATAATTCACTTCCGAGATAATCTTTCTTGCTGTGTTCCTACATGTAAAACTCTTTTGTCTTCCATCCTTCCAGTTTTTCATGTCAGGGAACAATAAATATGTGTATAAGGAATACTAAACTCAGAAAAATTCCAGTAGCTGCAAGAGTTTCTTTTGAAAGAAAGATAAAGAAGGACAACATTTTGTTAAAACACGGTGAGTACACAGGCAAACAGAAATAATTATTAAAGAAGGTAGCCTTATTATCTTACCAATTCGATGCCAGATAACTGAAGTCCAGCTCAAATTGACTCAGTACATCTCCTCCTGTGCATGAAAGAATACAAAAAACACCCACAAAGCCCACAAAACAACCCCATGAAGCAGCTCCCATGGATAACTGCGTGGCTGAAGCTATGTATGGCTATGCTATCCATGTTTACATGGTAGATCCTCCATCTCTAGAGTTAGAATACAGAAATGGTTCACCTGAAAATATGCTGCATGTTTTTTACTTTCAGAGTAATGTAAAATTTAAAATCACAGTAGTGACTCCATTTCAACTTCATCATCCTACAGCCTGTGATTTGGCTTTCATACAAGTGTCTATGTGCCCTACTGCATCTCCTGAAACAGGGAGCATGAGGAGAGGTATAGCAGAGCTTTGCAAGCTATAGGGGAGAGTGAGAATATAGTGTCTATATGACTCATTCTTGGCTCCTGCATTGCAGAGGGTAACAGCCAGCACTGCCTACTGCAGTTTGGAAGAGGACTAATTATGCCAAGAGAGGACTAGTTATCCCAAGAGAAACATCCAGGAGCAGCAAACAGAAATGTTACCGAAGTCGCCAACATTGTGAGCTTCTGAGTATGAACCATGAAAATCAATCTGTAGATAGAAAAACCCAAGAGAACTGCCTGTCAATTTTACTTACCCTTCCATACAAGCATATAAGGAGAAAGAAACTTTTCAAGCAGCCCTGAGGTTGACAGGTCCCAAACCTGACCAACTTCATATTTATGGATTTTCTGACAATACATCTTCTGAAACAGGGCTTCAGCTTTTCTCTTCCCTCCCCATCAGAGTCCAAAGCCAAGCTATGAATTCAAATAAATCCAGTTCTATCAGTAAATAAAAGAATACAGGCTTACTTCTCCCATGGCCTTTAGAAATCCTTGGTCGATGCCCAGGCTATGCCAGCTAACGTCTGCCACCATATGTGAGGCAATTCCAAACAGGAAAGCCACCAGCTTCTCTGTAGCCTACACAACAACAATCCACTTGTAGTAATGTCAGTAACTGGATTCCTGTCTTTAAGAAGAGGTGAGCATTTTATGTAAGTGCATTCTACAAGGATATAGGTGAGAAACTCTTACAATCCAGTAACTTAGCATGACCAAGTGTCGACCACTCATTCCTTGATGCTGGAGTCACTTTTTGTGACTTGAGAAGCTGTAAGCACTTCATACAGTCCAGGGCCATAGAATTACACCGCTGATGTCAAGACAGCTTGTGTACTTCAACGTTAGATGTGCATGAAAGTGTTTTTCTGGACTGGGGACAAACACTTTCACTTCCAAGAAGTGAACCCCCCTCTGCCACCACGGCTGTTGGGCAGGCACAAAGAGGAGAGAAAGACATTCCCGTGCAAGTGCTGTTCACTGTAAAAGCAACTGACTACAGCCCAGGTATGAAATTGCTCATTCCTACAAACAGAAAAGTTATTTGGAATAAATTTATTGGCAACAGAAATTTCATTTCTCCAGAAAAGACTTCTCTGCAGTGAAACACTGTGAGCTCCAGAGGCCTTTTCAAAACCTGTAACTGAGTAACAGTTTTTGGCCAATTTCCCTTGATCATTATTGCCAAGGGCTAGTGGAAGGCAGGCAGACTTGTTTAGGTTTTAAACAGTGCGTGTTCTCAAGTGCTGCTCCACCTGTATGACTCTCCTGAGCAGAGAGACATTGGCAAATTCTCCAGTAGGGAAAAGAAAACAATATTCCCTTTAAATTAATTCTCACTTTTGATAATTTGTTCTTCCTCTCCTCCTGTGTGGCTCACATAGCATAAACAAGGGCAAACCAGGACTAAGTCCAAGACTTCACAAATGAGAATTCTAAAAGACAGCTGGTTTTCAAGGGAAACACTCAACCTGAGCTGACCTCACTGCAAGACCACCAGCCACATTCTGAAAATTTGGACCTAGGACATGTGGTGCAAGCACCAGACCAGCTGGAGAAAACTGGTAAGACTTTATATGGAAACTGTAACTTTTTTGTCTGGTAAAGATGAGAACAGGTTTTCATTTCTTCCTCTATCAGCAGAGATTTAAATTTAAAAATGTGTATTTTTTCCACACTTCCCAAAGGATGAAATTGCAACAACAAGTGAAGATGAAGAAACAGTGGAAAGCAAAGTCAAAAGTTAAGGAAATTTTCTTACCTCTTCCCAAGGCTGAGGATAATTCTTTCTGATGTAGCGAATACTTGCGCTGAGAAATGGTGACCAGTGAGTGTCTTCAGATACATCATGGAATATTCCTATTGCAATAAAATTATATCAATATTTGATTTGTTCTTTGGTGGGGGAAAAAAAGATGAAAAGAAGAAAGGAAAGAGGAGAAAAGAGGGGAGGGGAAGGGGAAGGGGAAGGGGAAGGGGAAGGGGAAGGGGAAGGGGAAGGGGAAGGGGAAGAGAAGGGAAAAGAAGGGGAGGAGAACGGAGAGGAGCAGAAAGAAGGAAAGAGCATGAGAGGA
>JAAGNO010008183.1:7708-29981 GCA_033439905.1 Ceryle rudis
GGCTGTTCTTAAATCCTCGAGGCTCAAGCCTCCTGCTGTATGGAGTTTCCCTGGTTTCGCAGCTGTTGATGCACAGCCCGGTTTGCAGAGACGTGTGGGCCCCTGCGCAGGATGGGGCAGCTCTTCCTGGGACGTGGCCAGTGTCCCTGTTGCCATGTGCCACGGGCTCTGCCTTGGGTCTTGTCATTGTGCTGGAGAGAGCTGGGGTGCTGAGCTGCTCAGGCAGCTCCCCAGGGTTAGTTCCTGCTGCAGTTCTTACAGACCCATCCCTGACTACGTTCTTGCAGGCATGTGCTTCTGTCAGTTCTCCTTTGTGGTTTTCTATAGCTCAAGAGTAGTGTCTTGGGCAAATTGCTTTTCCTGAGCAGGAGACTCCTTAGGAGCGTGTCGCAAGGAAGCTGGGAGTTTTTCTCCCTCTGTTACAGGATTTGGAAACGCTGGTAGGCAGGGATGGCTCATGGTGTGAGAAGATGGCAAGTGATGAAACCTATCGCCTTTTGAGTGGGGTTGCCAATGCAAGTCAGGCTTTTCCTGCCAGCTGAGTTCACCAATCCACTCAAACCAAATCCCTCTCAAACCAAATTTCCAGGTAAGAAATTACTCCAGCTTCTCACTTAAATCAGCTTTAGGTAGGGTAAAAGGAGAGAAAAAACTGAGTTTAGGTGACGTGTTGTATGTAGCATTAGATGAGGAACAGTGCACGTGTACGATTGAAAATATTTTTTGCTGGTTTGGAAAAAGTCTGGAGAATTGTGTGACTAAAAGTAGAATCTGATCTGAGCTGCACAATTGACTGGGACTAGGAGGTCACCGATTTCACCACAGTGCTACTGGAAACGGCAGGGAAGGGAAAATTTGGTACGTACAGTTGTGAATATCAAGCACCGTGGAAGAGAGGTACTAACTGTTTATGCTCATGGTCGTTACAGGTCTTCCGTGGTGTTGTGATCTATACGGGTAGGAGAACTGGTGATGTCAGTCCTCTTAAATGCAGTGTAAGAAGCTTGGAAGCCCACTCGTGTTAACTGCAGCTCCTGTAAAATTGTTTTCTGTGGACTTTTAGGTTATAAGGCAGATTGCTCTTGGATTTCTTGATGAAAGTACTGATATTCACAGGAATATCTGTGGATGGCTGGTGAAATTTGTGGGGTGCTGTTCTTTAGCTTTTTATTATTTTGGCACCCAAAGTGTAACTGTGTTCCCGTAGTTAATGCCAATGACGGTGGTTTTTGGTGATAGCGTGCTGTAAATCGGAAAAGAACTGCCATTCAGAACGTTTTACACCCTCCTTGCAGAGCTTCATGGGATGTGGTCAGTAGGTAACTATTTCTTTTAACATTTTTTTTTGCCAGGGAAGAAGCATTTCTGGTTTATGGTTAGGTGAAACTGAGCTATGTGGGATTTGAAATGTGAAGTCTGAAAGAAACTTCCCCATTCTGTACTCTTCACTTGAGTGCTGCTCTTAACCTCTTGCGTATAGATTTATTATAGATATATTATTATAGATTTACATGTCAAAATAATAGGAAGGCATTTTTGAGAACATAGGAAGTCTTTACAGTAATAATTAGGACTGGGGGAAGATCATAAACTGGTTTAACCATCAGAATATCGATGAGTGTGTCCAATTCTGAGGGGGGGGGAGGTCCTCTAACAATAGTTTTTGCTGTGTGCTATCTGATAAATTCCTTCAAAGCAGTTATATGCCTTTTTTCAAAGCAAAGTTAGAGTGGGAATGTGTGTACTAGAGCTAACCTCTGGGGTTGGCTGGGCTTTTTTAGTTGCTTGGGATGTTTATGTGGGGTTTTGTGTTTGTTTTTTCTTTTAAACAGTAATAAGCTTCTAAAATAAATTGATGCAAAAGACCAGTTAAGTCCTGCAGGAGATATCTAGGATGATATCTTTACTTTTACTTCATTCTAATTTTCTTACAAAAAACTTTTTTTAACTGAAGCTGCACTGTTTGTTTTCCTAGTAGGTTATAAAAACATTTGAGCCTTGGTTTGTCCTTAAATACATTCTCATAAAACTTTTACCACACACTTTCTTAGCTTGCAAATGATCTCAGGTTTTGATAGCTAAGGATTTTTTTTTCCTATTTTTCCTCTATGTAAATGTTATTTTGGTGTGATTTTTCTCTACTTTCCCATCTCCCCTCACCCACATCTGTATTTTTTCAGTAATGCAGTTTGGTTTCTTATACAAATGCTGCTGCAGTAAATTGTGTTATTAGATTAAAAGACCAGGACACGAGTGAATATGAGATGTATAGTGGCTCATTTAATGCTGGAAATAATGGGCATTGAGATGCACAAATAAGTGTAATATGCTGTACGAGAACAGCAAGGTCTTGTTTTAGGTTTGTGATCTATTGAGCTATGTGCAGAACACTGGTGGCACTTCGTGTGCCAAATCCATTTGAATATGGAGGTGTGAAAAGTGGATGTTTGGGGACAGTGTGTGTGGACAACCTGTTCCCCGTGTCCTCAGACAGAAGCGGTGGGCAAAGTGGAATTACCCACGGTCAGAGTCCTGCCCAAGGACTGACAGTTGTATCACTCTTGGCATCAAAAGGCTTGATTTTGTTTCAAGCTTTGAGTGATTTGTCAAGTTTAAAACCAAAACCAAACGTGCCTTACAGGAGGCGGTTTGTGTCTGTGGAATCTGCGTTGTGTGAAGATTGGGTTTTTTCCTGCGATATTTTGTGTGATTGACCCAAGACAGCACTGAAAATCAGGTTTAACTGTGGCCTGTTTTGGAAAGAATAGTTCTAATGGTAATTGTTTAAAATGTTTTTGCTCTGTAATTACATAGTCATCAGGTGATATACGGCTTTTATGCAGTCTTCCCTAAAGAATTTTGCCTTTCAGTAGTAAGAAAATGTCAAGGTTCTCCATATGGGGGAGGCTTCACTGTGCATATGAAAGCTCTTGTACATGTAGGTACTGAAATACTGGTTATTTTTCACATCCTGCTCTTGGAGCATGTTTGGTTTGATGAGACAGGGAATTTTTAGTTGGGTGGCAGTGAATCTTCTGTAAGCCACTGTTAATTTTAGCGCTTGAAAAAAATACTGCTAATTTACTACTAATGTAATTAATCTCCCTGAAATAAGTCCCACTGTTCTAACTGAATATCCACAAAGGAGTTGAGCATCATTTAATTACACTTATTTTTCAAAGTTTTGTATAAAAATACCCAGTCGCTTTGAAAGCTTCTCCTTGAAAAGCATATTCACAATCAAATTGTGTAGGAATTTGATTTAAGACTATATGACACTTCTGGGAAGAAAGTGTTAACCACCACCTCAGTGGTAAATAAGTTTTCAAACCTCTGCTGTAAGTTGTTCATAGAACATCTTTACATGTCAACTTGGTTCACGTAGTAGCTTCTCTGCAGCTCCTCTGAGGACTTAAAACTAATTTAGCAATTACAGAGGATAAAAA
The DNA here is from genome assembly GCA_033439905.1 of Ceryle rudis. NCBI lineage: Eukaryota > Metazoa > Chordata > Aves > Coraciiformes > Cerylidae > Ceryle > Ceryle rudis. The sequence goes on from JAAGNO010008183.1 coordinate 11,155, forward strand.
AGGAAAAGGAAAGGAATGAGTCTAATTGATAGCCAGTGTCAGAGCTCTGTGTGTGTATCTAGATGTGCGAAGTGTTTTCTGTGCTGCAGAAAGCCACGTGTAGTTGGCATGAGAAGATTTTTTGCTCTCAACTCGTGTTTTTTGGTATTAGCCTTCCCTGCAGAACACTGTCTGAAAAAACCCTGAAACCTACAGATCTCATAACTGCATCTGCCTCCCTGACCTCATGGAAATTAGTTATGTTAGAAAACATCCTCTGGTGTATCTGGGAGAATGCTGCGACACACAACTGCTTTGGCATTTTCATGAACATGGCTTAAGTCACACCTGACAGTCCAGGCACACCTCTCTCTCTGCCTGTCTTGAGACAGACTGGTAAACAGTTGTTTATAAAAAGAAATTACCGGGTCCCTGGAGTTTAAAAAACTGAAAGGGAGGGGGTGGTGGGGGTGGGTGATGTTTGCTTAGGATGAACAAATGACTTGGCTAAAAAAATACGTATTTTGGGAGGGGAAGAAATTGGTAGGAAAAACTGAGTGTGATGCAGAAATTAGCACAACTTCATTCTAGGTAAGAGACCCGTTCCTGAAGAGTTGTGGGGTTTTTGTTGGTGGTTGTGTTTTATTGTTGTCGGGGTGTTTTTCTGGGGGAAACCTGTTACGTGTGGATAGGGGCTGTTTATTAAGGCTGTTACCAACTGTGGAATCTGTTCATTTACCCAAGTGAAATGAGCAGCCTGAGGATTTTCTGTTGATTCTTGTCATCTTTTGATCCCGGACACGTTGGGTTTCACTTTCTTTTTCTTAAAGCTGGGAAACTTTCTCTCTTTTGCAGTTGGTGTAATCAGATGTCCGATATGTCGCCAAGAATGCAGACAGATAGATCTGGTGGATAACTACTTTGTAAAAGACACATCCGAAACGCCGAGCAGCTCCGATGAGAAGTCAGAACAGGTACAGGTGCTCTGCTGCGTGCCGGCATTCACGGGGTGTTTTTGTTTCTATCCACGTTAATCCCTTCCAGGAAAACGATGGTAACTGTTTCCCTTTGCAGGTGTGTACAAGCTGTGAAGATAACGCTAGTGCTGTTGGATTTTGTGTAGAGTGTGGGGAATGGTTGTGCAAGACTTGCATAGAAGCTCATCAGCGAGTAAAATTCACTAAAGATCATATGATCAGAAAGAAAGAGGATGTATCATCAGGTGAGTGCTTGGATATCACCTCTTCCTGCCTGTAGTAAAAGCTTTTTCTCTTTGGCACATGAGAAAAGAAAAGAGGGAAGATTATTTAGGTAACAACCAGCTGTATGGCTTTCCACAGAGGACTGGGAAAAGTTTAGCAGAAAGTTTCCAGTGCAAAATTGGTAACTAAAACCAGAGGAAAAACTAAACTTCAAACTAAAATGGTTTTATTTGCTAATACATTCTACAGTCTTTATGTCCAAAGTAAAAAAAAAAAAATATCTTCAGTACAAACAGGCTGAGACTGCAGTCTTTGGAAAGGGTTTAGATCCATTCTTAATAATCCTTTTATTTAATGCAATAATTAACTAAATGGAGGGGTTGAAATCTAGAAGCACTGGCATGTTGGTAATCGCATCGATTGGCCAAGGAAATTTAATTACACATTTTGCTGTACTTGTTTATGAGGAGCAACTGTTCTCCCAGTAAAGAAGTATATACAGATAAGCTTAAAGACATATTCAGTATGATGTTACACTTTATTAATATTGCTGAGTAAATGTGGAATTTGATTTCATTTTAGGTTTAATATCTTTCAGTTAGCAGATTCTAATGCGTAAAATGTGTGTACTGTTTGTTTAGAGATGCAGCTTTACAGGTTAATCCTTAAACATTTTTTGACTGTATATCCTTTATAACCTACTCGGGTAATGTGGAAACAATTATCAAAACAAGTAAAAGGTAACTGGATTCTAGCTTAGATGATTTTAGTTGTAAATGAGATTAAAGTTCTGATTTAAAGACCTGTAAGCTCTACATGGTCTGGATGTGTATGAAGATTGATCATATTGAGGAAGAGCACAGTTTACTCTTTCTCTACATTTAAACCAAGGACTTTCACTTTTGTTTTGTTGTGTCATTTCAAAGGAGTAACGCTGCTTTGCTTTATGCCAGCTCTGGTCAGAATCATATTCACAGCTCAAAAGTTTGCTGTTGAGCTTTGTTCTTTCAGACCTAAGATCTCTTAGATCTTATTTCACTTGCTCTATTGAATGAACCTCATCTTTTGGAGAGGCTTCTCTGTATATCTTAATGGGTATTGTTGTTTAAGAAGAAATATTACCTATTTAAGTTTAAACATATTAATCCTAGTAGATGAGAAGCCCTTAAGGTAAAACCAAATGACAGGGCCCTAGAAGGAAAGGCTAACGCTTTTCATTAGGAGTGCTTTATTGTGGCTGTCAAGATGACAGTACAGCTCCTCTTCCCCTCCAGTAACCTGAGTGGGGAGGACCTGAAAAATGGCTGTTCCAAGAAAAAAGATTTTTACATCCAACATTTAGGTTGATTTTTATGAAGACAGAAGCCCGTGTGTAGTCAGTATGCAAAGCATAGGGCCAGAATGTTGCCTGCCTTTGACCTGATGCACGGCGATCTGTAGTAACTCTGGATTGTGGGAAGTGACTGTTCATTATTTTCACAAAGGAGCTTCTTCCCTGCTTTCTGGGTAGAAATTAAATGCCCTGGAGACTTTTCTATGAATGAGTGTCAGCTGTAGATTCATGAGCTCGCTTTTCTTTACAATAACTTGCATGATATAACAAGCTTCAGAAATGTTGGAGATGTAGAAGACATTCATGTTTTAAATCTTACCTGCTGTATTTTCCAGAGCCTGCCTTCCTCTGCGCTAAGCTCAAAATATCTTTAGAAGACTGTGTGGCACTTTTGCTCAAAACTACTTTATGTTACCTGTTACTTGCTTAAGTGGAAAAGTTAAGCAGTTTAGCTGGGATTTAAGTAATTCTTAACATGGACAGTGTTTGTTTCGCATTTCCCACTTCAGTTGCATATGACTTAATGAGGTTTATAAAAGTTTTGAAGCGATAATGTAGGAAAAATGGGTGTTTGACAGTAAAAAAAAAGTTTGTGAAGTTTGATCCATCCGTCAGTGTCAGAGGAGAAGTTGCATGCGATCTAATCTTTAAACACGTGCACACAATCCTGGTCTTTCTGTACAGATTTTACATTCTTACAGGTGCCAGTGTCTGCGATCGGAGAGGAATTCCTCCTTCTCTTTGAATACAGTAAAGTGAAACAGCTGTAAACCACTGGCACTGTAAACATTTCAATGAGAACATATTCACGGTAACTTGAGGGTGAGAGCAGGTCTGTAGTTGTCCTTATCCAAATTCTTCGTTGTTACTTAGCTTGGAAGTTAGTTGTTTTGCTCTTCAGATTGTCTAAATTTTAATTTAAAATGCAAAAATGGTTTATTTTTAAAAACAGAGGCCGTGGGAGCATCTGGTCAACGTCCTGTTTTCTGTCCTGTCCACAAACAAGAGCAGTTAAAACTTTTCTGTGAAACATGTGACAGGCTGACATGCAGAGACTGTCAGTTACTGGAACACAAAGAACACAGGTACAAATATTACCATATCTTAATTCCTGTGGTGCACTTTTCTCAGAGGATGAAATGGCATTCATTTAAAACAGTTGTATCATTAAATACTGTTGTACTTACTCTTTGTCAGACTGAAATGATCCCTTGCAAAGGAGAACCTGTGTGGATTTGCTGCAGAGTTTAAGTGATCGGTTGATTGAGCTTTGTCAAGTGTCTTAAGAGCAGGTTCAAAACCACACGGTCCGAGGCGATTTGGTGCAATTTAGGTGTTAACTTGCCTGAAGTTTGCCAGAGCTGTTGTTCTGTTCAGGACTTAGACAGAGATTTCTACAGCCCTGGTGCTATAAAGAAGCAAAAAGTGATATAGTGAGTCAATGGATGAGGTAATTTTTTGAAAGGGTGTGTTTTATTATGTAACAGTCTTCCAATTTAGGGTAATTTTGTAAAGGAAGGTATAAATTTTGCCTCCTAGAGTAATCTATTTTTTTTTTTTTCTCGTACAGAGGGGAAAAATTGTTTGATCTTAGTTGGTGGAAAGTTGCCTCATTCCAAGTAAAAAGAAATGGGGGGTTTGTCTCTGGAGCTTGCTTTTATCTGTCAGAAAAAAGTTGGAATCTCTTAAGATACATTAAAACTTCCTGCTCTTTAGCAGCTCCGCCGTATAATTGAACGTTTCAAAAAGTATTTTTCAGTGTTAGAATAGAGAATCTTGGTATAAATATGTATTTGTCAGCCACTGCTTTTCCTAGTCGGTCTCCAAGTAACACATCTTTGTAGAGGTGCTTGCCAGTACATTGCAATATTGAACTTAGTGTTTTCTTTCCAGGGTAGAGATGACTCTCGTAGACTGCTACAGCAGCCTAATGGAAAGCTTCTATTTTGGAAATTAGTGCTATTAAAATATTAACAACCTTGAATATTGCTGCTCTGTGTGTTCCTAGACTGGATACCCTGAAAAAGCCACACTTGTCTGGAAAGTGGGGGCTCCTAGGATATGTGAACTAACTTTTTCTAGGTGGTTTCTTTGCACCTATTTTGCGCACGATACTAACTGATGAACAGATGTAGCTTGTTCTATTTACTTGCCCTCTTCAAGCAAGAGAAGAGAATACTTCGCTATTAACATGCTTTGTTGCAGAATATTCTTTAAAAATTGTTCTGTCTGCAGATGGGAATTACAGATGATTAGGGTGACTGCTTCTGCCATCAAGTACAACTGAGATAGTTGTGAAGCACACTAAATCATTGAAGGAAAATAATGCCAAGTGCAAACAAGAATCTATTTTAATCTCCCATTTACTACTTATCTGAAATCCTAATAGTTTTCACCAAATGAGGATGAATCACCAGTTCAGTGCAACATGGTCCAGTTCAGAATTTCAAGTGAAAGAATTGCTGGTGATTCTGTAGACAGCTGACATTCTTTTAGCAGACTAGTGGGGTGTGATTCCTCTAGTTTAGGTTGGTTTTTTGTCCTCGCACTTTGGAAGCTAGAAGTACACCAAAAAAAATTATAAATAAATGAATCTGTAGCAGGAGCTACAGCAAAGTTTAGCAGTATTGGTAAGTGTAGGGTTTTTTGGTGGGTTTTTGGTTGGTTGGTTCTGTTTTGGTTTGTTGTGGGTTTTTGGTTTTGGTGTTTGTTGGGTTTTTTTTTTGGTTGGTTGGTTTGGTGTTTTGGTTTGGTTGTGGGTTTTTGGTTTGTTTTGTTTCGTGGGTTTTGTTGTTGTTGTTGTTACTTGATATTTTTTCCTCAATGTGGAAGTCTGATTTTCAACTGAATGAACACGGTTTTAGAAAGTGCAGATTTCCAAAAATTTCAAATTTTGTGCCTTTGGGGCTTTACTAATGTTACTTCTTACATCCTAGTCCCCAAAATCTTGTGGTGCTGTCCCCCTGCAAGAACTTCACACTGCTCTTCAGAGAGGCAACTTTATAACATTGAGACTGAGGAATCTTAAGTCTCGTAGTTGAAACCCATCTATTTTTGGTACAAAGGGAGTGAACAGGAGCAGAGTCCATTCTGTTGCAAAGTGTTCTCTTAGCCTAAGTCTGTGTTACCGTAATTGTGGGTAACGTGAATAAATAATGTTCCTGGAAATCTGATCGTGTAGCCAGTCGTTTCCTGGTAGATTGTCATGTTCCCCATGATTTTGACAAAAGATGCTGCTGCTTTGTTTATTCACTTGTGCTTGGGGGTTAGCGTAGGTTATTTCTAATGCAGCTCATGAGATGTTTCACTTTAATTGTAGGAGTTTTCTGTCAATCTGAATGTTGGGATTTAGTGCAGTAGGAGGGGGAGATGTTCTTGGAAACTTAAGTTTTCCCCATTATTAACAAATTCTATTTCAGAAGCATGAAGTTTACTTACTGCAAAGACAAGAAGTGGCAAGTGACAGATAGGAATCCTGGTTTGGGGAGGAACCTTTTTTTGATAGTTGAGCAGTCAAATCAGAAAAGATAAAAACTCCTGGAGCTATGTAATTCCTCTTGCCATATTTAACACAGAGTTAAGGGGTTTTGCTTCTGTTGTGTTGTAAATTCCTCTTGTCGTGCATAGTATGTTAGGAAAATGCAACTAACTTCATTATTTTCCTTCGATGTAGCTACTTGCACTCTGTCCAGATGAAGTAGTGGAAGGTGCCTTTCATGCAGTAGCTGTTTGGTTGAAGGACTAAATCTGTTCCTCACCTGGAAGTACCAAAAAACCAAACTCTTTTGTTAATAGGAATTTTTTCTTTCAAATTAAACTATTTCAGTCTCAGGTGAAAAAAAAAATCTGAAATAGTTTTGTTTGGGTTTTTTTTTCTCTAGTTTAAGGTGTGTTTAAGCTGTTAGTGCATTTTCCTCACCTAATGTTAACAAAATGATTTTTTTCAAAATATGATAACTTTACATCTAAACTGGAAGCCCTTAGTTTCAGCGTGTTGCTCCCTAGTAATTGATGATATCTTCTTTTGCGTGTTCAAAAGGTATCAGTTTCTGGAAGAAGCTTTTCAGAACCAAAAGGGTGCAATTGAGAACCTGTTGGCTAAACTTCTTGAGAAGAAGAATTATGTCAATTTTGCAGCTACCCAGGTTCAGAATAGGTAAGTAGCCCAAAATGATTAACTATGCTAACCCCTATTACATCACCTTGTTAACAGATCCCAGTAAGATGCATGATGGGACTAGAATAATACTGGAATTGTAGTTTAGTTTGTATCGTTAGTCACATCGGACTTTTAGTTATGTTTTATTCCCTCCAATACTGCGCATCTTTGGAAGCTGTTACAAGAAACAAACGTCTTTTATGGCAGCTCTGAGTAGAATCAAAACGGTGACACATTTATTACACTTGGGAGGAGGAAAAAAAATAAAAGTAATAAAAAAGGCAAGGCAGAACCACCTTATTGTTACTGCTCAGTACAGCTCTAGAGATAGAAGTGTTGGCTGTAGAGAGAAACAGTTTTTTCTTGAAATATTTTTATGCTTCATATGAATGCCTCTGATAACTGTGTAACAGAAGCTTATTTTGAAACTGAATAGGGAAATATTACTTAATTTTTTTGATAGGCAAGCAGAACGTAACTGTAACTACCTGAGAGGAAGACAAGCTTTTCCTTAACTTAAGAATTCTGGAGTTACCTTGAATTTTACATCTCCCAGAATATTGAATATAGAGACAGAGAGATCACATGATTGCTGCCGACCTTTCACTTACTTGTGGTGATGTGATGTTGATGGAGGTCAGGGAATTCCACTGTGATTCTCAGTGGTTTTTTGAGCCTTCTGCAATTTAAGTCATTTGCAGAATGACAGATTATCTGGAGATGGGAAGTACGAGGGTAGAAGAAAGGGTACCAAGAACACGAGGAGAAGTTCTGGTGCAAATTTTTTAACTCCTACTGCTACCATGTACATTAAAAAAAAAAAGGAGAACATATGACATGACAGAGGCGAATGTGTGAAGATGGAAGCACTGAAAATGGAAACTTCTATGTGCTGATTTGGCATGAAATTATTTGAAGGGACCCAAAAGAGAACGCTGTCATGAAGCAAGAGGACAAGCTGTAGAATTGTTACATGCTTGAGGATGACAAATTCATTTACGTGGGGGGAAAAAATGAAACTGAAAGCTCAAGAAGTCACAAAATGTTCTCTGATAAGGATTCAAAGCCAATAATGGGTGGTGGTTATATGACTAACACATGGTAATTTTTCTTTTGCTTAGGAGTTTCTGGCTTCACTAAAAATTCAGTGAATTTCTGCAGCATGTGATTTACCTGCTGAGCCAAATGGGTAGTGCAAGAAAGACATTAGTTTATTTTGACATGCCATTCCATTACTTTGAGGTGTAGCACACAAAATCCATTATCATAAAAACTTCAGGCAATGGTGGGAAAAAAAAAAAAGTAGTATAAAAATATTGTCAGTGTTAGCAGATGGTATGAAATTGCCATCCTGTGTGATTGTGAAGCATAAAACAGTGTTGAAGGAGTAGCTGCCTACTGGAATAATTGTTGGGTGCCAAAGCCAAGGATGGATGTCTGCTGATGTCATGAATGGTTGGTTGAATGGGTTTTTTTACAGTAGCAGACCAGGTTGTGCTGTTATTAAAAAGCACATGTCCAAGGTGCCTTAAAGGGCATTTGACTCCAGCAGTGAGTATTGTCAGACAAACAAGTATTGATCTTGTCATTGTGTGAATGACATCACAAGTTCAGATGCTTGATCTAGTAGTGAAAAAGCCTTTTTAAAAAGGACAGTTGAAGTTTTTTACACTCGGACTGGCTCGTGGCAAGGTATTGTGCTGTCTGCTGCAAGGATCAAATAAATCCAGAGTTTGCAATGGAGTTTAAGAAATGCTGTATTTCCCACTCTGCGGACAGAGTGCGGCATGGTTTGCTTTAGTCTGAAGAAGTTGCGAATGGTGAAGACACTAAAACTGAGGAAGTGCTGTGAGGTATAAAAAACCTGAAAGGTGGTAGCAGTAAAGCACAAGAGAATAGTGTAGACTAATGTTAGGCAAAGCATTAGTGAAATGTTTCTATCCTTCTTGTGTGTTGATTACAGGGTAATAACCCCGATGCTACGCAGTTTGGGGGGGATACTGAAGAGGGTTTCATTTGAACTTCAGGGTTGACTTCCCTTCTGGTTAATATGCAATTGCATAACAGTTTAATGCCTCATACCTGAATGCTTCATAGAGAAAGAGACATGATATGGAGATAAATATGTATGTGTACGTAGCCACAGGTGGTCTTGGCTGGGTACGTCTCTCTCTGGGTGTAAACATAGAAATGAAGTGCATAAACCACAAGATCCATTCCATATTATTTTTAGTAAAGCTGTATAAACCACAAGGACTGTTTCATATTATTTTAAGTAACCCAAAAGTTGTTAACTGAGACACCACCTTGCTACGAGTGTTTAAATTTTTTTTCCAAAACTGAAATTTTAGGTTGCTTCTTCGAAAAAGTTGCCTATTGATCATTTCTCTGTTAGTAATCAAACAGGCTTTAAATTTTGCACTTAGTGAAACTTCTTCAATACAGAAATTGCTCCTTCACACTCCAAGGCTGGGAAGATGCCTGCGGTGTTTAATATTTTGTGGCACTGTATAAAGTGACTCCCTGATGAGACATTTCTCTTTTTTTTTTTAAGGATAAAAGAAGTAAATGAAACTAACAAACGAGTAGAACAGGAAATCAAAGTGGCTATATTCACCCTCATCAATGAAATCAACAAAAAGGGAAAATCTCTCTTACAGCACCTTGAGGTATGGTTAAGAGAAAAAAAAAATAGTAGTGTTGTTCACTCGACCCCAGTGCCCTGTAGACAACTCCCATTCCATGCTCGAAAACAGTTTGATGTGACTGCAGGTGTTGAATACTAATACAAGGTTTACAGGCTATCAAAGGCTGAAGATTTCTCAGAGATGGGGCTGCTGCGTTTACCTGCTGTACTCAGGAGGTGTTCAGAGGCAGCTCTGGCTGGCAGAGGAGCTGCTGTTCAGAGCACATGGGTCGCCACTGTTGCCGTCTCTTCCGCTTGCTGCTCTGCAGCTCCCATGGTGGCAGCTGCTGGAATGCCAGGACACCACTGAGCAGGGAGCTGGGCTCCAGCCTGCGTTGCTGCCCCAGCAATTTGTTGAGCTGCTGTGCTTCCATCAACCTGAGAACTGAACTGGCCTTAGTTTGGTAGTTGATATTATCCAGGGATAAAGCAGAGGCTCCTCTCTGAGCCCACTCTTTCCCCTGCACTTTGATACTACTGGGAAGAAGGATAGAGTGGAATAATGGAGAATTACTCGCGGTTCTGAGCACTCTGAATGTGAGATTAGCAGAAGCTGCTTTGCTTGTGACATTTTTCAAGCTCGAGTACAGCAAGTTCCACCTCAACATGAGGAAGAACTCCGTTACTGTCAGGGTTGTAGAGCACTGAACAGACTCCCCACAGAGATTGTGGAGTCTCCTTCTCTGGAGACTTTCAAGACCTGTTGGATGCATTTCTGAGTGATCTGCTCTAGTTCTGTCCTGCTCTGGCAGGGGGGTTGGACTCGATGGTCTTCAGAGGTCCCTTCCAACCCCTACCATGCTGTGATTTGAGAACTGTGACAGTGGTTTACATTTTCCTCAGAGATCTGAAACCTCTGCTGTAATCAAGTTTTTATTTCTTTGCAGAATGTAACAAAGGAGAGACAGATGAAGTTAATACAACAACAAAATGACATTACTGGTCTTTCACGACAAGTGAAGCACGTGATGAACTTTACTAATTGGGCTATTGCGAGTGGCAGCAGTACTGCTTTGCTGTACAGTAAACGGCTGGTAAGGAAGCATCCTCTAACTTGTCTGTACACAACACACAGTGTTTAGTCGAAAGAATTTTCTAAGTACTACGTAGCTTCACTAGATTATATCCAAGGAAGAGACAATCAGAACAAAACAAAACAAAAAAATACCCTTCTGTAATAATGGGATATATTTCCCAGCTTGTGCACCACTTTGCATTTGTAAATTAAGGACTTAACAGAATTATCATCGAAGGAATGGGGTCAAGCTCTGTAAAGGCATTTCAGTGTTTCAGTTGAGTCACTGCAGAATTACTGTTATTGTGTAACAGTGCTCCTCTGTAATCCTCCAAGTTGAGTTAAAAATTAGCTGTACAGTGGATGATTTTCCTGGTGAGTTGAGTTCTTGCCAGGCTACTAACCAAACTTGCTATTGACAGTCCTTGTTGGTGATCCAGCAGTCTAAACTTGCTGGGCAAATGCACACTTCTTAATACTCTCATTCTTGATTTCATTGTCATAAACAGTCTTGGTTTTGTGTTCCATTAGATAACATTCCAGTTACGTCACATTTTAAAGGCACGTTGCGATCCTGTCCCAGCTGCCAATGGAGCAATACGCTTCCATTGTGACCCTACGTTCTGGGCAAAGAACGTCGTCAATTTAGGTGAGAAAATTGTTTATTCTGTGTTACTTGAAAAAATTAGACTGAATTGGGGATGTTTGTCCAACCTGAGTGAGTTGGAGTGCCATACGTCTCAACGCAGAAGACCAAAATTCTCTTGCCATAACCCATCCAGTCCTGATGACCCTCCTTATCTGCTCTGTTCTTTCTGCTGGCAAAGCTTCTTCCCAGGTTTTGGTTTCCAGTGGGAATGGTTCTAGAAATGGCCATTCCCTCCCCCTCTTAAAGCGGTTCTGATGGTTATAGTGTAGCACAGGAGTGCTTCATGGGTTTTTCAGTTTAATAGCCAGTTTTTTGGCTAGTCAATAGAATCAGTTTTGCTTCCATGAACTTCATGTTTAGCTGCATATGCTTCCTTAGCTATAAAATCTTTATGTTCGGTGTGTCTTTTTCCAATTTTATTTGTCATCTTGTCTGTTGTGAGCACAGAGAACAGTCACCTCTCTCTGTCTTGTCCTTTAGGCTGTGCAGTTCCAGTTCTTTCCTCTTTCCTCCCAGGTCATGTTCTAAGTTTTGCAGTTTCTTCTTGTAGTCTGAGTTTTCTTTTTATCTCTCTCGTGCATGGTTATGGAGCCTTAAGAAGAATTTCAAACTTAAATTACTTTGTTACTACCCCTGAGGAAACTGAATTAGAAACACCTGAATATTCTGCATTTAAGTCTTTGGATGATGATGGAGATTTTAAGTGTTCATTAGTTCTTTTTGTTCTGTTACGTTTAGGTAACCTTGTCATTGAAAATAAACCAACTCCTAGTTACACTCCTAATGTAGTTGTTGGACAAGCTCCTCCGGGAACAAACCACGTCAGTAAAGCTCCAGGACAAATCAATCTAGCACAGCTTCGACTTCAGCACATGCAGCAGCAAGTGTATGCACAAAAGCATCAGCAGCTGCAGCAGATGAGGATGGGGCAGCCAGCAGGGTCAGTCCCCAGGCAGACAAGTCCACAAATCATCCAGCAGCAGGTAAGTATCTCCTATGTTCTTCTCTCAACTTTGACCTTAACGCTGAGACTTAAATTTGACCTATCAAATATAAACTTACGAAGCAGTTTATAAACGTGAAAATCTTCTGAAATTTGACATACTTTAAATGTGACAGCTATTGGCTTTGCTTGATGTTGTGTAATTAGTAAATCTACTACTGTGGAAAGAGATTGGCTTCTTTTTTCCATGTTAAAAGCAAAAGTTTTAAAAAACAAAAACCCTTGCAGCCTCCCAGGTTGATCAGCATGCAGACCATGCAGAGGGGTAACATGAACTGTGGGGCTTTCCAAGCACATCAGATGAGAATGGCTCAGAATGCTGCTCGTATACCAGGAATACCACGCCACAATGGACCACAATACTCCATGATGCAACCTCACCTTCAAAGACAAGTATATCCTGTGTACACGCTTCATTTGTGCCATTGTGCCAAACTTTCATTCCAGTAGATGGTACCTCCAGCTGTAAATGTGTTTATCTGTAGCACTGAACGCTCACAGCTACACACATTTATATGCTTTTTCATGTTGCATACTGTACTGTGACATTTTTGCTGAACGTAAGAAAATTCAAACCTTAAGAAGGAAAATGAATTGATATTTGTGTTGTATTTTAGTTCTGGGAAACAAAACATTTCCTTTTTGACTTCTCGGTGACCTTCAGTTTTTGGATTTCTTAGAGAATAGTCAGGAATAGTAAAGTTTGAAGTGATGTAGTTGAGGGTTTTTAATGAAACCAAATTCTAAAGTGGTTTTTAAATTCAGTCCTGAAGCATGATGCAGAGTTCTGCATACCATTAAGAATAAGAATTCTTGTCTTATGAATGTTAATGTTACTGGAAAACCAAAAATGACTTTATCATGCCTGAAAGAGTTGTTATTTTCCTTAGGAGGAAAAAAAAAAAGGTTTCTAGACAGACCTCTAGACTCTAAAGTTGTCTTTGAAGGAAGTAATTGCTTTAAGAAAATATAACTAAATATGAAACTCATTTGGTGGAAGTTGTATGGTGTATTTAAGTATCTCTCCACATAAAGTGTTTTTTCTTTCCAAGTACATAAGAATAGCAGTTGCTTTGCATTCAGTGCTATCAGGTTACGTTGATAGAGATGTGAGTTTTATATGTTCTTTTTCCCCCCCAGTTTTTTGTTGAGGGCTGTCGTACATTGCACATGTTGCAATTTTACATGCAGTGGCTGGCTGATTTGTCTGTAATGCAGTTGTGTTCTCTTCTCTTTTCCTACAGCATTCTAACCCTGGGCACGCGGGGCCTTTTCCAGTTGTTTCTGTGCACAACACCACTATTAATCCAACTAGTCCTACTACAGCGACAATGGCGAGTGCAAACCGTGGCCCAACAAGTCCGTCCGTTACAGCGATCGAACTCATCCCCTCTGTAACAAACCCAGAGAATTTACCTTCCCTGCCAGATATCCCACCCATCCAGGTCAGTGGAAAAGATCAGGCACTTATGTTGTGGGTGGAGTAATGAGCTGCTGTTCTTTCCGTATCTCTTTTTTGTTAATTTCATTTGGATACTGCTACTTGTCTGTGGAATAGTATAGTTAGTTATCATTTAAAGTCAAAGAATTAAGATCTTCAGCCCTTGACTTTGGCGGGCAGTTATTTTTGCTATCTAGCACTGACCTGCTTGACCTGTGTTAACCATTAGATTAATTAGTATTTAATGGCTGTCCTACAGAAAAATCGATACTTTAAATTAGTTAATCCCAGGCACTGTGCTCACTTCCTTTCTTCCAGAGGACTATCATACGGGAAGATACCACGAGAATAGTTACATATGTCAAACAGTGATTAATTCAGAGTTAAAATTGCCTGGCACTTCTCTATAACGTTCCTAAACTTACGTTGAAGTGTAGGAAGTACAGAGAAAAGATACCCACTGCCCTATTCTTCTGTAGCCTGGTAGTGTGGCTGTAATCTCCTTGTGTGCAAGCATTGCTGTTGGAGCTTGGGAGGTGCTGCAGGACACTTAAACTGGCCGATGTGATTAATCTTGAGGTGTGGCAGTGTCTGCCTGGAAAGCCTTGCTGGCACAGAGTGTGACTGGTGATGCTTCTTGGTGTTCACTTCATTTGCAGCAGTATTGGTACTCACTGACTTGGAACTGCAGAGTGTGTCAGGAGAGGCAGTTGATAGTACTGCACACAAGCTGCAGTGGATTTTGATGAAGTCCAGCTCAGAGGTCAGAAGGATAATTTAATGTATGAGTGGAGACAGAGAAGTAGTAAGTTTTGTACAGGAGTGTTTGGGAGGCCGGAGAAGGGAGGATGATAGCTTAGTCTTGAGAACAGGATGTTTACATTGAAATGCCCATATAAAGCACGGGAGGCTTGGTCAAGATACAGGAAACAAAGCCTAAACTGCATCCAAGCAGATGGTCTGTGTAATACCAATAGCAGCTTTTTAACAAGCTGTGGAGAGTCATGTTCAAGGGTTGTGTGTTGAGCTTTCTCATGAGGCTGCAGGTAATTTGCTAACGTGAGAATAGTAGAGGAAAAAAGGATGACATCTCTGAACATGATTGCTCTGCAGAGCCGAAGCTTTGCTGAGTTATTAGAAAAAACACAAGTATGGTTATGACTGATTCAGCTGCATGTGTCTAAAGTTCACGATACACCAAGTTAGAAACAGTTGCTAGTGGGATATTCAAACACAAACATGCAGCTTCTAGGTGCACTGAATGCAGAATTCCGTTAAATGCTCTTATTTATTTCTGTCCACGTAATATGTGTTAAGGATTTTAGTTGATGAAAGAGTTGCATAGGAAGCTATTAGTCTTTAAAGCTGCTTGCACAGTCACAAAAACTTGCTTCAAATACAATGTGTTTTAAACACGTTATTTGCTGCCTTGAAGTTAATAGCTTCAAGGAGTTAAATAGGGTACCTGTTTCCTACTTCTGAATAGATATTAAAATCTGTGTAAAAAGTGAATGGGAGGAAGAGAGATTTCACATCATGCTAAGGAAAAATAAGTTCCTGGTTTCTCTTAATATCTTAATTTTGGAATAACTCTTGCAACATCAGTAATCTGGTAGCTCATATGACTAACACTAAACCAAAAATCTTGGAATGATGTAAAATAAGTGCAACCTATGACCATACTGGAAGAATTCAGATACTTAGAAGCTTTGGGGAAGGGGGGGAAAATCTTACTTTAAGTTTCTGGTTGTGGGTTTCTGTTCTGAAAGACTGATCTCTGTACGAAACTGATAAAAGTGTTTGCTGACGTCCTGAACTCTTGAAGTGATAGCGAACAATCTCAGCAAAGATACTGATCACAGTCTAAAGATGTGCGACTATTGAGAAAAATCAATTAGGTCTCTGATTCAGACTTCTGTTTTTTCTTTCTTAGCTCGAAGATGCTGGTTCAAATAATTTAGATAACCTTCTAAGTAGATACATTACAGGCAGCCACCTACCCCCACAACCTACAAGTACCATGAATCCCTCCCCTGGACCTTCAGCTCTGTCTCCAGGGTCATCAGGTAAATGTGATGGGAATTTCTAGTGATTCTAGGAAGTATGGGGATTTCTAGTCGTTCTAGAAAGTCACGGGGATTTCTTTCTAGTCATTCTAGAAAGTGATGGGGATTTCTAGTGACTCTAGAAAGTCATGGGGATTTCTGGTATTTAAGTTGAAAATAATTACCTACTGTTTCCTGCAACAGGAAAGTGATAGTTTGTTAGTTTAAAATTTATTTTGCTCAGAAATAAATTCTTCTGGAAATTAAAATTTTACCCTCCTTCAGAAATGCCATTATGGTAACAAACTGCCAACACATGAATTCAGTATTCCAGCTATACATACAGACTATATTTTTGTCCTGTGTTACTGCAATCCTTTTTCCTTGTGCATCAGAGGACATAGCTCAGTTACTGCCCCCAAATGATGACTGGCTAAACCATCCTGAAATCTGGGAAGTGAATTTATAGAACAGCTTAATCACAGAAGTACTTACACCCAACACTCATTTGAGCAAGATCTTTCTAAGTCTCAATTGATGACAGACCTTTTGTTATGCACGTGAACAAATGAAGTCACCAATACCTCATATGGAGTTATTTAAACATTGAAAGTATCCGTTTCTATTCTAAGAAGCTGATTGCAGTCATTCAATAAGTATTTCTCGTAGTCTTCTCTATACAAGATTATTGTGAGATTCTGTGAATGAATGATTGCAGCAGTGGAAATTGTTTCTTACAACCTGCCCGCAAAACACAGGGAATCTGCTTTTCTAGACTTTGGTGGTAGATGTCAGTGGGTTGAATTTGAGGACGTAATTGGCTGAGGGATACAGCAGTGTTTGGATTAGGTGAAATAACTGTTGGGAGTCTAAAACCAGTGTTGTCTGTGTTGGTTTTATTTGGTTTTGGTTTTCTTTTTATTATTTAATGTGTTGTGCTAGTCCTTTGTTCTGATCAAAGGAGTGCGAGGGCAGATGATTTACGTGAATTATTAAATCAGGATATTCTAGCAGCACTTCTGACCTTACTAACACTAGTCATTCATTTTACTGCAGAGTGTAAATTTGTACCAAGTCAACTTCTACACTGCTTCTTTGCAGGGTTATCCAACTCCCACACTCCTGTGAGGCCACCTAGTACCTCCAGCACAGGTAGCAGAGGAAGGTGGGTATGTTACATTAACACTGCCAGGCTGGAAAATCAAGACATAAAGAATTAAAAAATTAAATTGGTGATGGGTCAATAGTGCTTTGATGTAATAGTCACCCAGCAGTGGAAGAATGCTTACATGAAGATTTACTTCCCTCCCCCCTGCCCCTTTCCCTATGGTTCTCTGCTGTCTTGTAAACTTGAGCTACCTTGTAAATGTTCTGACGTGTTTTGACTTTGAAATTGTTCGGGAAATGGTCACTTATATTTCTTTGCTCTGATGAGTTTTCCTCTTATTTTTATGCTGGTTTCTTCCTAGCTGTGGCTCCTCGGGCAGAACTGCTGAGAAAACGATCATTAACTTCAAGTCTGACCAAGTGAAAGTCAAACAAGAGCCAGGGACAGAGGAAGAGATATGCAGTTTCTCAGGAACAGTAAAACAGGAAAAAACAGAGGATGGCAGGAGGAGTGCTTGCATGGTAAAGTTAGTTTGTGCAACAGTATGTTACAGTTCTCCTAGCAGCACGTTTAAGAATATGAAAAGAATAAAGCAATTTTACTCTTAAGCCTCATACTCTGTTAACAACCCTGAAGATCGAGAGGTATTTTGCTCCTTGGCAGTGTGTCTGAACTTTAAATGGGGGCAACAGCGTTGAGCTGTCTGGTTTTGTAGCACAGCTAGTTCCCGGGGCTTTGTGACATAGGTGACAATAAACTGGCAATGGGACTTGGACGATAACTTGCTGGCTTATGATGAACTACTCAAGTTTTGCTCAGGGACATGGTTTAGTGGTTTTGGTACGGCTGGGAATAAGGTGAATAAGGTTGGACTTGATCTTGATGGTCTCTTCCAGCCAGAACGATTCTGTGATTCTAAGTCTTGATAATGATTTGGGAAATGAGTATAGTACCACTTACTTGGTGGATGGCATTTGGCTTCCAACATGTGAAGAAAAGATGCCCTTGTAAAATTGACTCTGATTTTTACGTGCTGCTTTCATTTCAGCTTAGCAGTCCTGAGAGCAGCTTGACACCACCACTGTCCACTAACTTGCATCTGGAAAGTGAATTAGACGCATTAGGGAGTCTTGAAAATCATGTGAAAACTGAACCAGCAGATTTAAGTGAAAGTTGCAAGCAGTCTGGACACAGCCTTGTAAATGGAAAATCCCCAGTGCGGAGTCTCATGCACCGATCAGCTAGAATTGGAGGAGAAGGCAATAACAAAGATGATGACCCAAATGAAGACTGGTGTGCTGTATGCCAAAATGGAGGAGATCTGTTATGCTGTGAGAAGTGCCCAAAGGTCTTTCACTTGACTTGTCACGTACCAACACTCCTCAGCTTTCCAAGGTACCAGAAACAGCGCAGTGGTTCCTGAGAACAGCTCTGTGATCTCAACTTACATGGTAGATTTTAACACGGTACCAAAACTGGTGTTTGATCCTCAACAGCAGCTAGTTCTGGATGACACCTTGTCAGTAAAAAAACACATTTCAAAGGCCTGCCTGAATTGTTTTGCATGTAACTGGTCAGTGTTTATCTGATAAACATACGTTCTCTCGAAGTGTGATTCTGTTATGTAAAGTTCATTTCGAAGTCATGATGAGAAAGGTTGGGAGAGGAGCATGAGGGCAGGAAAAATGACCTTGACTGGCAGAATTATCTTGAGCCTTGAGGGTTATTCCTTATCTTTAGATATCCAAGGCTTTACTACAGTACAGTGTGAATCTGTAAGAGCTAATGAAACAAATCTTTGTAGTCATCACTGATATTCCCCGGATATCTGGAATAATTGTGTTTTTCTGTTTAGTGGAGAGTGGATATGTACATTCTGCAGAGACCTGAGCAAGCCAGAAGTAGAATATGATTGTGACAATTCACAACACAGCAAGAAAGGGAAAACGGCACAAGGCCTGAGTCCTGTGGACCAAAGGGTAGGTCTTAAATGTGTAGGAATTTGCTTTCTAGAAAAAAAGTGCTTTCTCACATTTAGCTATCCCCGCTGTTTCATGAAGATGTTTCTGCTGTGGCTGCAGTGAATTAAATACAGTTGTGGCTTTTGAAAAAAAAAAACAAACCCACGATGGTGACAACAGCAACCCCCCCCAGTCAAACCAACCAAACAAAAAAACCCACCCAAACCAAACCAAAAAAATCCAAAC
>JAAGNO010008183.1:30081-41958 GCA_033439905.1 Ceryle rudis
ACCAAACAAAAAAACCCACCAAAACCAACCAAAAAAAAAATCCAAACAAACAAAAACCACAAACAAACAAAACAACCCCCCCCCCCAACAACAACAACAAAAAAGCAAACCAAAAAAAACCCAGAATACAACAAACACAGCAACAAAAAAACCACCCACCAGAATGAATAATGAAACTTTTTCTTGTGGCCACAGATCCAGGTGTTGGTGACCGTGGGAGT
This sequence comes from Ceryle rudis, assembly GCA_033439905.1. Taxonomy (NCBI): domain Eukaryota; kingdom Metazoa; phylum Chordata; class Aves; order Coraciiformes; family Cerylidae; genus Ceryle; species Ceryle rudis. Next base: position 30,303 of record JAAGNO010008183.1, read on the forward strand.
GCTCCATTACCTTGAGACTGTAATCATCTAGTACCAAAAACTTGAATGTAAACACTTACTCTGTATTTAAATGCATCCTTTAATACACGTTAATCTCTTCAGTGTTCTTAATTAAAAGTTCTTTGCGTTTAATGTTGATATAACCTTCCAAACATAGTTATGTAAGTTTGGTGCGTTAAATTCATGCTGTGAGAGGTGCTAGAAGTATCTAGGTGCATTCTTGTGGAAGGTGTAATGACCTTGACAGTCTTGTGGGGAAAAGAATGAAATTCTGCAGGTCAGTCCTTTCCTGATACTTGCAGTTGTGGTTGGACGGAAGCGGTTGGAGTTGTTTGGCTGTGCACCAGCGTGCCTCTTCGTGTTTGACTTAAACAAAAGCCCCAGGCTTTTGTTTAAGAAGAAAGCGAAAAGGGAGTCTATTTCTGCTGTGTGAACAGCAGGGTTATGTTCTGCCCTCTCAACAATGCCCTCCTAAGAACTTTACATTTTATAATCAAGCTCGTGGGGATCACATTTAAAGTTTCTACTACTAAGCAACTAAAGTACAAACCCATTGAAAATAGGGAGATACGAACTTCTGGGTTGAGGATAAATTAAAATTTTTAATGTGAAGCTTTTTATTTCTTTGCAAGAAATGTGAACGTCTCCTGCTTTACCTGTATTGTCACGAGCTGAGCATTGAATTTCAAGAGCCAGTCCCAGCCTCGGTGAGTATTCTGAAAAAATAGTTTTGTGATTTGTTTTTGGCACAACATCTCTAAAAATCTGGAGTTGAGTTTGGGAAGGAACTTCTACTCGAAGTGTGTCCCCCGAGGCCAATCTGAAAGTTGTGTTGGTCATCCAGTATTTCATGATTCTGAGAGAGAAGCTGATTCTGCAGCTTCCCTGTGCAGAAGCTCTACTCCCAGTATCAAACACAGAGATTTAAAAATATTTTCCATTAGTAGTTGTTGAATTGAAAGAGGATGTCTCAGGATAGCCATGAAATTCAAAATGCTTTAGGAGAGAGTTGGATGTTTTGGTTTTGTGGGTTTGTTTTTTGGTTTGTGGTTTTTTTTTTTTTTTAGGATGATAAACTTAGATGAAAGGAGGAAAGAAGCTGCTTTGGCTCTGCTTTTTTCAGCTGTTAAAAGTCACTGTATTGAAAAGCATTGCTGTGCTATGACAGACACTGAAGGTTAGAAAGAACTTAAAACAGTTTGAGGAAAGAAAGTTGTTCTTGCTTGCCGAGCATTCATTCACCATGACATTATCTGACTGATATTTTGATAAGTGGAAAAAATCCAACTGCTGCTGTGAATTACGTAGTTGTTGTAGTGATAAATCACTTTGGTTTTCACAGATACCAAACTACTATAAAATTATAAAGAAACCAATGGATTTATCTACGGTGAAAAAGAAACTGCAAAAGAAGCATTCCCAACACTACCAAACTCCTGAGGATTTTGTAGCAGATGTCCGGTTGATCTTCAAGAACTGTGAAAGGTTTAATGAAGTATGTTAACTTCCAATCTGTATGCATTTTTTTCTTTAATTTTGGCTTTTTTTTTTTAGATTAAGATTTATTTCAGCACAGTCGTGCAGCTTCTTCAATTAAAGGCTCTGCTTCCACTCCTAACTTCTGCTTACGGAGCAGATGTTGAATCAGACACTTAAAAACCAAGCAAAATTATTAGAGAACTACCTCTTAGTTTTAGCTGATTGGGGAGATCAGGCTTCAAGAGAAGGAACTTTTTAACTCCCTGGTATGGATATATGACTGAGGAGCAGAGTCACCTTGTTACTGTACATCAAATAGACTGTAGAAGTGCTTGGGAAGTGTGGTAATAAAGAACAATCAAAAGCAGTCTTTAAATCTGTCTCAAGCTATAGAGATAATCATTCTTACACTCGTGAAATGTGGTAGACCTCTACTGAGGAAACTTCCTCTACTGAGGAAGGTGCCTTTCTGAAGAATATTCTAGTTCTATCTGCATGCTTCTAGTACCTCATGCAAGCTGAATTCACGAACACATTGTCTTCATTATAGCTAGCATTACACCGAGTGCTTTAGCTCATGGATAGCTGGGCTCTCATAGACTCAGTGACCAGTATATAACTTTTGTATGGAGTCTTCTTTTTTGATGAATGTAGAAAGTTGACTGACTTTGCAATGAACCCATCTGGGAATGAAATGTTTGCACCTTCCATGTGAAGCGTGACCTGGGGTGGTAAAGTACTTAAGTGTTAGTAGTAGGTGGAGCAATGGGAAAAAAATATTCTAAATATCAAAAAAACCAAAAGTATGGTGTTGTGCTGAAATGGGGAAGGAGCTAAGATCAGGGAGTGTGCTCATTCCTGAGCTGCCCTAAAGTGAGGATGACAAGCCCTGGGCAGAAGGCATCTTCTGACCTCAGAAATGCAAAAAACCAGACAGTTTGGGGTTTTTTTTTTCTGTAAAATGTAATCTGAGTTTTACAGTGTTTGGGCTGCATTTCTGGCTCTGCAAAGTTAGAAGTAGTATGCAAATCTACAATTAAAATCTCAACCGTTTCACAAGTGGACTAGTAAAAATCAAGGTTAACGATGTAATGCTGTAAATGCTCACAAGCATTTGGGACTTTGACACCCCCCGACTCCCTTATGTCTCTGTATTAGGTGGAGGTTAATGAGCACTGTGGAAGAAGTTGCAATTATGTGAACTTCTCAATCAAGGGAACTAACGAAGCATCTCCTGTAGAGGAAAACATGCTGCAGCTCTTAGGGACAAGAGTAAAACAAGGGAGCAAGGACTGATGGATGTGTGTTTCACGATTTGAAATGCTGGCTTGGGGCAAAAGATGAGTCACCCTGACCTCTCATCAGAGTGTCTGGTGCCTCTAAGCCATAAGCTTTTAAAAAAGAGAAACCAAGGTGGGGCAAGACCCCGAGAAAGCAGTGTCACGGAGCACTTCTTTCTGAAGTGAGACTTTTGCACAATAATGTCCAGGCAACTCACATTTATAATGAAGAAAGCAGTCGCCAGTAGGGCACAGTTTTGAAAATGACTGGGAGACACTTGTACAGAAGTTGTGTGTTTTGTTGAAGGTTTATTTACCTCATGTCACTCTCTGTTTTAAAGCTGCTTCCTCTAAGTTTGAGAACTAAAGAGGTGTAGTCCATAACAAACTGTTCTGTTGTTATGGCTGACTTTAGTCATCCAATCCTATGCAATCTCATAACTTTAGAAAGGATTATAATTTCATTTTTTTTGACTCTGGTATCCTTTTTAGATGATGAAAGTTGTTCAAGTTTATGCAGAAACACAAGAGATTAATTTGAAGGTAAGCGTTTCAGACCATGCACACTTGGTGAAGGGATGTGCATTTCCAAGAGGTGAATATTCCTGTCTTCTTTTATTTACAGGCTGATTCAGAAGTAGCGCAGGCAGGGAAGGCAGTTGCATTATACTTTGAAGATAAACTTACAGAGATCTACCCAGACAGGACCTTCCAGCCTTTGCCTGAATTTGAGCAGGAAGAGGATGATGGTGAAATAACTGAGGACTCCGATGAAGATTTTATACAACCACGTAGAAAACGCCTAAAATCAGATGAGAGACCAGTGCATATAAAGTAATCTAATGATATGGACCTAAAATTTATTGTAAAAAACTGTTATTTAAGTGTTCCTGGAATATTATCATGCCTACGGTGGCCATCTTGAAGAAGCTGATAGCTTTTTAAACAGTATTAGATTACAAAAAACACTTGTACAGAAAAGCATTCTCATCAAAAGGGGAAAAAAAAAAACCTGTATTGTAAATTTTTGGTGGTGTTTTTGTTTTGTTTGGTTTTTTTTTTTTTCCTTGATTATTTGCTATATTCTTTCTTTTTCCTGATGGAGGGGACCCACTTATCCTGGTCTCACAGATAGAGGTGGATGAATGTTGAAGAGAAGCAGGTTTGATAAGAGATGTTCCATGTACAGACAAGACTGCTTAGCAAAGTGTTCTGCGGGACTGGACCGGTACAGTTACGGTATCTTGGGTTCATGCTGGACTGCAGTGTTCTTGAAGTCCCCTCTTGGTGTGAGCTTAGTGCGTGTTGGTCATTGCTTTTATCATCTCATTTAAAGTGGTATTGTGAATAACTGATCTGTGTTGATCCAATTATCTAAATTTGACTTTCTTTACTGCATTTTATGTATAGCAAAAGGAAAAAAAAAAAAAAAATCATTAAACTGTTCTGAATTGGCAAGTGCAGGAGTGTGAGTTCTTGACAGGTGAAAGACTACACTGGTGGCAACAGTCTCTCTTCGGTAGGACGAGGTGTGTTTCTTACGAATCCTGTACACAGAACATTTTAATGGCGTTGATAGCAGAAGTCTTAGCATTGTGTCATCCGTCCCTGATCCCCCTAATGAGGCAGAATGTTGTCTCCAGTATTCACTGTCTAATTTTCTGTACTGAAAATCTAGACTTGAAGAGGTAATAACTGGTTGGGGTGTTTTTCCAGTCTTCCTAAATATCAGTTTCTGATAGACCACTCGGCAAACAATAACCTATTAATTACCAAATGTGTAAAATTTTCTGTATTCACTTTGTCTTATTTGTAAATAGTGAATTGAGATTTCCTGCAGATCAGCAACATTTGCTGAACTGTTTTTAAGCTAATATGTATTCTTATTAATTGTTCCTATCAAGAAAAGATTTGTAATATATGCTATTTCTAACATTGCATTCATTTTGAGGTTCTGTCTTATTTTTATTAGAGTACTACTCAGAATTTTCTTCAGAAGCAGCTTATGAGCAAAATGTCTAGAAAGATTGGAATAAATCTGTTGAGATGGGGTTACTTGTCCATCCATTGAACAAAACACTTGCACGGGCCAGGTTTTGGCTTTGAGTGGTTTCTGGTCAAATAGTGAAAACAGAACAATTTCCCTGTTTCTCGAAATCCCGTGGCAGGCATCTCTGCAGTGCCTTCCCATTGCACACTGCCTTCATTCCAGCATTTCTGGTGAGAAATGAGCTCATCGCAAAGCTGTTACAGTTTGAACAGTTGTTTCCTTTACTGACAGAAATCAGTACTAGAAATAATCTGTAATTCCTGGCCCGCGTAGAGATCTTGTCGAAGTAAGATGAGGAAATCGCGTAATCGGGTGAAGTCAAGTTGATGGACTAAATTTGCCATGAGATTTTGTGTGAATACAGCAATTCTGTGGTAAATCACCGGGCTTTTGGTGTACTCAGCATGAGCAATTCCTGCGACATTGTATACACTTTACCATAATGGTAAAGATAAAATATTTTAGCACAATGTATCAAACTGAGACATGGTCTCAGTAGGTAATTTTAATACAAATCACTTAAGATTTGATTTCTTTTTATAAGAACATAGTATTATGTACATTGTGACTATACCTCCCTTACAGTAAACGAGGGGACTGAAGGTATTTGTAACTCCAAGCTCACTCCTTTAGATGACTCCAGTGTTACACTGAAAACTCAAACTGGGTTTTGGTTTTTCTTTTTTTTTTTTCTTTTTTAATTTCTCAGATATTAACATAGTGCCAGTTTAAATTAATTTTTTACCAACTTCTCTGTGAAAGGAAAAGTAATTCTACTTAAACATATTAAATTGACAAGTAGCAAAAACTTTGCCCGTAGAAAGGATGACGTGTGTGAATAGGACACTGATAGTAATGAGGGATCATGTAATGGCTCTGTGTATTGCCTATTTATGCATTTCTAGTTTCTCAGCTTCATTTTGCAAAGGAGCATTATTAAAATTATCATGAAAATAAGATTTTTTGTGAATTCTCTTCAATTTGGGTTCCTATTCTTACGGCGCTTAAGCACTTTAGGTTCTGTACCTTCAGGCCTCAACTTTTTAACTGTTTGCGCTGTCAGGCACCAGTCATGGATCCAAGTACCGCAGATGCCCACTGCCTGAACGGGAGCGTAGGACGAGGTGGTGGCGTCCCAGGCTGGGTCAGAGTGGGGAAGGACCACGCTGCAGCGCCGCGGCAAGAACGGTACCGTCTGTTTTCCACCCAGACCCTGAGTGTCAGATCCCAGAGCAGGTGTCCGAGTGATTTTGGGATGGCCTCTCCAATTGGTTCACTCCCACTGATAAGGCAGAAATATTGTCAGACTTCGTAGGCTAAGGACAGCTTGTACTGACCTGCAAACCACAAGTGATGCCAGGCTTTGGCCCTGGTGAGAGATCCAGCTCTGCTCTTGCATGTAACCTCTGAACTCCTGGAATTGGTCCTTCCATTCAGCTCATCAGTGCTCAGTAGCGTGATACGGAATTCTGACTTGTGTGCAAGGAATCTTGAATGTTTCTTTTTTTTATATATATATAAAAGAAGCAAACCAACTTCCTCCCTCCCCATTCATTTTGGAAATCACAAGGCAACAATGATTGTGGTGAAATTAGCTAAATTCTATTTAAAACTCTTTGAAAGGAAAGGTAAGCTCTGCTCATGTATTTCCTGATCCTGTAACCTGTAAACGTTCATCACAGAACTAGCAGGGGGTTTGCTCAGTCAAAACAGCCTTTTGGTGCCACACCGTATAACTTGCTCCTGAGCGGACTGACGGGGTTTGTATTAACAAGCCACTGTGTTACTCTTGAGCATCTCCTATGCCAGGTGATGTGTGTGCCAGTGTTTACCCTGGGAATTAGAGCACAGCTTCCAGCAACAAAACTTAGGGCAGATGAAAGCTGTGGTGGGTGCGCTCCGCGTGCCGGCTCCTTCGCCTGCGCGACCGCAGCACTCCCACGCCAGTACTTGGTGGAACTCTGTGCCCTCAAGACACTGGTAAAAAAGGCCATTTGTGTCTCAATTTTTGTTGTAAATGACCCTGAATTTAAGTTAATCCAAAGAAGTAAAAGGTGACTTGCTTTTGAAATAGGAATGAAAAGTGTACAGTAAGCTACTCGTGGAGTTCTCGATTACCTCAGCAGGTATCCTGCCATGTAATTACTAGTGATTAGGAATATTTTAACCAGCTGAATAAGTTTATTTAACTGTGCCCTGGAATTAAGTGGCCTATAGCATAAGGCAGAGTTACTATCCAAAAAAAAGGAAGTTCCCCAAACCTTTGAAAATCGAAATGCTCTGTTAAATACAGGGAGGTGTAGGGGTTTTTTGTGCGCGTGTGCAATGTCACCATTGCTATTCCTTGTGACATTCGTGTCAGCACCCTTAACACTGGATCTTTGGAATGTTTTATAAACACTTCTGCAAAACACTGGAACAGAAGTCCTTAAAATTAGCCCAAATCATTCTGTTGTATAACCTACTTTATTGACCGGCCTCTAAAAGTTTCGGTAATGGCAACAGTCTTTGAAAACTCTGTGTATGATGTACTGGAAGTTGGCTTTTCTTACTCCTTTCCTCGGAGAAAGCAATAAAACTGCTTTGTCTGTTGCCTATTAGAGTGAGAGGAAGGAATCCTTTCCTTTGGATAGTGATTTTATAAGCAAGTTTGTATGCTTATCGCCAAGCCTAGCTTTTAAAAACAAAGTGTGCAGGAGTTATTGACAATATAGTGTGGCATTTTATTTTAAAAATTGGGGAAAGTTGCATATTTTTTTAAAAAGTAGGCCTTGGAGTAAATAATGGAGGTACTTTTTTAAATAAAAAGAAAATAATTTATATGCCACAGTTTACACAGACATATTTCAGATTGAACATATGCATCCTATCTTCGGATATGGCTATTACTTTTATTTTCTCAAAGCTCATGTAGAGTAACTCGTCCATCTAGTTCCTGTGTTTGCTTATGGGGATCCTACTTCATATGCTTTCTAAAGTAGCTGAATTGGTTTTCAAACATTGCAGTTAATTGGGGGTATCTTTCTTGTAAGTGGACTATTAAATGTATGAAATGCAGTTTCGGCCTTTTCTACTGAGTGATCTCGCGGCTCAAGGCTGCTTTCTTTAGAAGGTACTGGGTTTCTACAAGGAAAGGTACTAAAATCTCTTCTAAGTTTGACCTGTTGCAGCGTCGAAGAAAAAGAAGTGCATGTCTGCTAAGGGCCTGCAAATGGGGGTATTTCTTAGGGTCAGAACACCATGAAACATGTATATAAGCCTACAAGGATTTGTGCAGTCGACAGCCTGTTCATGTAAACATACTCATGGAAGGGTTAAATTTCTGGCATTCTTTGATTCTTCAATTAATTCTTGCTTCCAATAATTGAACTGATTCTTTTTATTTTGCACATAGTAAACTTTGCTCATCTTTTAATATGATTCTTCCAAAAAAGTGCTGTTTCTGTGGTATTGTGTTACCTGAATAATCATCATTAACTTTTTTTAAACGAGGTTACCCTTTCTAATTGTTCTGTTCCTGTGGTTTTTGCTGGTGTGTAATAAAAAAAACCCAAAACCAACAAACCAACCCTTTTTCTTTACATGGTTACTTCATACATTAGCTGCTTGTAAATATATCTTGTTAAGTGCTCTGGAATGTGCTGTAGAAGTTGTATTAGATCAGTTTAAAACATTGTTTGACAACCATTTTGTTTTGGTTATTTCTATTAAATTAGAAGAATCACTCTTTCAATTGGAGTTTCTTTCTTGCATATTTGCGTTAGGTCGTTAGATACTAGCTCGTGTCTGGCACAAGACTTTTCTGCCACTTGCAGTGTTGGAAGTGCCTCGATGGAATTTTAACTGCCACGGTTGAAGTACCGAGCACCAGAGGCTGCGGCACCTGCAGTTCTGAGACGGAAAATACTGAAGTCTAAACTTGATTCAAAGTTTGGGTTGGAGATGCTGTGATTTCACCGCTTTGCACTTGCATAACATGATTTTATCTGTACCTAGGACATGAAATGGAAATGGTTTAGGTTTTCTGTAGGGGTTTTGTGCTGCTGTTGTCCTGAAGTTTGGTGCAGCCTTGGAAGACAGTGTGCAGCTCCTGGAGCTGGGATGCTTTCCTTAAGCCCCACAGACCTGACAACAGTCCAGAGGGGGTGGCTCCGAGGTGTTGCTCCCCCTGCCCCCCAGTAAGCACTGGGAAAATGAAAAGAGAGATGAACTTGATTGCTCTGGAACTCCTTAATGTTAGAACCATCACAGGGTAATGCTCCTCATTTGCCACCTGTCTGTCGTACTCTGCATGGTGGTTGATGTATTTTGCCTGTTGGAAACAAGTCTGTGGGGAATGCATAGCCAGGATCAGCAGGTTCGTTTGCTTAATAAATGTGTATTTGGGTCTGTCGGGGACCAGACCCGTGTGGTTACATGGTGTGTGGCTCTGCACTTGTGTGATTCCAAGTACAGGGGAGCGATGCCAGTGGGAGCAACCTGGTCTGCTGGCCGGTCTGCCTCTCATGGGTTTGGTAGTACTGTGAGCTAGGAAGTAAGGTTGGTGGTCTTTGTAAGGGAGGAGGAGTTAGCTCCTACATCATCAGTACTTTTTGGATGCAGTGAAAAAGCTGTGCCCATGCAATGCTGTTGCATTCATTCATCTTTAACTGCTGTTCGTCGTGTATGCTTTGAGCTGCTTCCTCCTGATAAATCCATTTTTTGTGCTGGTGTTGCTGCTGGAGCAGTCTCATGACTTAGTGTATCAGAACTGAAGGTAGAATTGAGCTTCCATATCTCAGGATGTGGCCCAGTTCAAGTGCAATTTGAAGTAGGAACTAGTCTGGTTTCTCTTAACGAGAGTCAGAATGAATGATTGCAGATCCTTCCAGGCGTCAGCAGCAATTGTACTCTAGCTGACCAGGCAGAGCTGCAAGAAGAAAGGAAAGCGAGCAAGCACATAAGCTAAAATTACCTCTGAATAATTTTTCTGCAAGCAATGAGAGGTCTAGCAACCTGGAATGCCAACCGTCTTGAAGGTATATTTGTACTTTCGCAACCTTTGCAGTTGGTGGAGGAGCTGATCCAAGTGTGTCTTGTTCTATATCAGAGACTTTGAACTTTAGGCTGTAGCTCATGAAGATTTCTTTTTGTTCTTTAAGTGCTTGTGGTGGCTTAGTATCACAGAAGCTCCATGAAGAGAGCTGCCTTCTAGGAAAGGGTTTTGTTAACTTCGCTAAGTTCACACAACTTCACGCAAGCTCCCAGGAGGAGCTTGCTGCTGCACATGCAGCTCAGCTCCTGCTCTACCCTGGGGAACCAGACCCACCTGCACTGCCAGAGCCCAGACAGCTCAAGAGAGCATTGGGGGCTTGCTTGGGTGCAGTCATTCCATTAACTAAACCTGTAGAGCAACCGACTCATTGAGAGTATCTTCATTTTTTTTTCTCATGTGTCATATCGGAGATAAACACAAAAGCTTTTCATGGTACAAGACCCACTCAGCAAACATTTTGTAGCTGGTGGGTGACAAGGGATGCTGTCTGTCACGGCTCTGGCAACCAGAAGTGCTTGGAAATCGTGTCTTTCAAAGATTTCTGCCACTGCAAGAGAATATGTGGCTGGGATATGCCATTAAGGTGTGCCCAAGCTGTGAATTTGACACTGAGATCTGTAGCGATGTCTATCTGTTCCAGCTCACTTTCCTATCAGGAAGGAGTCATCTCTGAAAGTGGCTGAAAACCCCATTCATTTGAAATTGTGTTTGGTGACGTGTCCGGTGCAGTTCCGCAGCTGTTACAGGGTCCGTGTGGTGGATCTGAACAGTGGTTTTGCAGTTGTCCTGCAGTCAAGATGCAAATTGCCAAAGTGAAGTCTGTTTTCCTCTTGGAGGCTGTGTCTCCAGGCAATCCCAAAGGTAAGTTGTTTATCTGCTCTATCGGCCTTCGCATATTTTCAAAGGATGGAGACGGAGCAACATTTCTTTGACAGCATGCTGGAGGTACCGTGCTCAGTGATGAAATCTGCTTTCTAAATGAAGATGGATTATCTGCTGATCTGAGGTTTAATCAGCTCAACAAAACAGGGAGGGTGTGTGCAATTCAGAGAGCTGCAGCATTGTGTTGGGAAGCACAGAGCTTCTCGTGAATCATCAGCCTTCTGAGGTCGGATACACACCCTGAACGAAAGCAGAGATCGCAAACCGTAAGTCATGCATCATTCTGGTAAGAATTTGTAAGTTAACCTTTCATTCCTTCAAATCTCTTACATGGAACATATCACCAGATGGTGCTCTTAACACAGCCGTCTATGCGCTGGTCTCTGAGCGAATAAATAGTTGTGTCTCGGGAAGAAATTCTCAGGCAAGGCTGGTTTTGAATTCTGTGGTGTGAGAGGTCGCCGATAAGGACGTGTCGCTTGCTGGGAGTGAGGCGTGGGTGGTGTGCTGGGATCTGGGTCAGTGTTCATGTTTCAGTAGAATGCAATAACCTGGGGACTTGAGTTGCTTTCTCCACCTTAGCCTTAGTGGAGTGCTCTGCTTACAGCCAAGAGATGTGAGCAGAGAGCTGATGGCGATGCTGTCACGTTGCACAAGGAAAGTTGGAACTGACTGGCCTGGGCACAGCTGGCTGCAGCAGCAATGCCCCTGCCTCCTGCCAGGGGGAGATCCGTCAACCGTGCCTGCTGGGGACGAGGCCAGAAGAACAGCTGCTGCTGGAGACCTGCCTCATCTGCCTCCTCTTCATCTCTGTGACTGCAAGGCACGTGGCAGTCAGGGGAAGCTTGCAGCAAGCAGGAACTACTAGGATGATAATGAGCTTCATTCCCCTGTCTCTGGCTATTGCTTTGAGCACTCTTGGCGCTAACT
>JAAGNO010008185.1:0-10968 GCA_033439905.1 Ceryle rudis
TAGCCGGGTAACCATGGCAACCGGCGGGGCCGCGCGCTGCCGGCGCTAATCCGCTCCCTCGGGCCGGGCCGGGCCGGGCCGGGCCCCGCCGCCGGCCCCTCCCCACCGGCCGGGCCACGGGCAGGGCCCCCGGGGCGAGTGCAGGACCCGGCTGCGGTCAGGGCTGTCCTGGCGCCTCCTGGCGCCTCTGGCCTCGGGCAGGACCCACGCGTGCCGGGCCCCTGGCTGCGGGCAGCTTCCTGGGCACCGGGCGTCCCGCACCCCAGGGGCTGCACCCCGGGAACAGGGCAGGCTCCTGCCTCCCGCAGGCCCCGCTACCCGCTGCTCTCCTCGGTATCACAGCAGCCCTGCCGTGGCTCCCACAGGGCCCTGTCCTGCCTCAGAGCCCACCAGCAGCATCCACACACCTCCGTGGCCGGCCTCCTCCACCAGCCATCTCTGAGAGGTCTGGGTCTCCGCAGGCCCCTGCAGCCATTCCCCAGCTGCCCTGCCTGTGGGCGAAGTCCTTTTCCAACCCTAAACGATTCCATGAGAACTGCCACCATCGGAGGGATTCGCAGCTAACCGGCAGCGCTGGCGAGCGAACCGGGTTTCCGCGGGGCAGCGGGTCGAAGGGCGGCAGCTGCCACCCGATCCCCTCCGCGCTGCCCCGCGGTGACCTCCACCCCGAGCCCCTGCGAGCTGCCGCCGCCCCGAGCGAAACCAGACTCCCAGCTCCGGGCAGCTCCGCGGAGAGGCCAAGGGGATGAGCTCTGTGCAAAGGGCTGCCCGGCCCGGCAGGCCCTTCCCCACCTCGGGCTCTGAGCTGGGAGGATTCATCTTGAGCTGCAAGCCAGGGAGCCAGCTCTCCAAAGCGAGTGCTCCCAGCTCCTCTTCAGACCGACCAGGGTGGGCACTGCTGGAGGACCCAATACCTCAACCACCCGGAGGGGCCTGGCACTGCCCTGGCAGCGGCCGGCAGGGGAGCCGCTGCCTCCTCCAGCAGGGCTGGCAGCTCTCCTGGGGTCCGGGAAGCTGCCCCCGCTCCACGGGGAAGCATCCCTTCCCAGAGCCGGGTGCGCTGGGGCGGGATGGGAGGGGGTGCCGACTGCTTCCCCATCTGCTGCCTTCAACAGAGATAAAACGCTGCCCCGGCCTTCGGGCGAGGGGCTGATACCAGCCGAATTCAGCTTCCTGTGAGTCAAAAGCCGCTTCCTGCCGGCAGAGCCCTGCTGATAATGGCCGCACTCCGCTCTCTGCCTGGCGAGCAGACCCTCTGCCCTCGCCTCTCCTCACCCTGCCCGCATGAAAGCGTTCGTCTCTGGATCTCCCAACCGCGGCATCTCCTGCCACCCCGCTCTGGACTCTCGGCGCATTAAACTCTAATTTCCTGCTGCTGTCTGGACGGGCCACTGCCACCCCCGGCCCCAGCACACCCACCTGAACGGGAGGTCAGGGGCCGGCCCGGGGTCACCTCCCCTGCACACAGCGGTGTTTGCTCTGCTGGCCGCTGTGCCCCTGCAGGGTCGGGATCCGGGTTCCCCAGTCCCATGCTGGAGCAGCCGCCCCACGGCGCAACTGCAGGTTCCCCGTGCCCAGCAGCCCCATCTCTGGGGCAATCGGCCGTCCTTCGCCCTTACTGTAAGCCCGTGGCGGTCTACTTGGGTCTGTGTTTTATCTGAGCGCTCTGATGGGCTCTTCTCTTTACAGTGCCCATCTAATTTCCTTCAAATTGTGTTTTCTTCCAAAGAAATTTTTGCTCTTTTGAAAAGTATCATCAGCTGCAGCCGGGAGAGGATGCACACAGGACAAAGCAGCTGGACAGAAACTGGGCATCCAGCAAGGGATGGAATCCTGCCGTGCCGTCAGAGACATCCCCGCCAGCTGCCCCAGAGGTGATACCTCGAGTCCATCTCTGTGGGCATCTCACCGCCTCCCCGGCTGCCTCCCACGCCCGGCGCCGCGGGTACCGCCGGCAGCCGGAGCGGCGAGCGCGGAGCACGGCCCAGCCCAGCCCACCTCTGCAGTCACTCCTTCGGCACTGGCTTCGGCACCGAAACAGACGCTTTATTCCAATATGGACTCTTACAACTTTTGATCAAGAAACTGTTCTTGGTACTTCTCATCTCTGGGAAGTCAGCCCTTGATTGGCTTCTATATTTAGTCTTCTCCAGGGCTTTAGGAAGTTCACTCCTCATGGTATTTAGGTGTAGGATGAAAGCAGCTTTTGCGGGGGATATGTTAAACCACAGCAGGCTCCCTCTGCTAATGCTGCGAGGAGAAAGAGCTAGATTCCTCGAACTTCCCTCTTCCTCCTGTCCCTCATGCCACAGGCACAGTGCATGCCTCAGAAACAGGCACCAGGGAAATGCTGGGCTGAGAACAATACCGGCTGTATGGCTCATAATAAAAAGAACCCATCAGAAGAATAAGGGGAACGCTCTCACATCACTTACAGATTTTCCTCTTTTTTTTTTTCTTCTCCTGGAAATATGTAGCTGAGAAATTTTTTTCTGATCGTTTTGAGTTGAAAAAGGGGGGGAAAGCAGTTGCTAAAGTGTTGGTGATGTTTCTCCACGCTAAGCTTTTATACGTCATTTCGCACGAGCCACCAACCAAACCCGAAGCCCCATCCTGCACCTACGGCCACGGTCCTGCTGCGGATCGGCTGAGCGTCGCTCCGGGGGAAACCAAGGCACAAAGAATAAGCCATTTTCCCAACGCCATACGCTGACTCTGGCCAGGAGGCGGAGGCCTGGGGTGCCCGAGGCCTCGCCAGCCTGCGCTGGGTACATTCACATTGTTTCTCTACCCAGAACTGTACACAATACTTTTTTTTTTTCAAAGTAAATACTTCCCTGCGACGGGGAGCTGGGCGCATTATTTTTAGACGGCAAACACAGCTGAGGTGTGTGTCTTTCAGCGGGGACAGGCACCTCTGAGGAGCAAGCTGCCTCCTTCAGCAGCCGCAGCTGAGCCATCGAGATGGGTCTGGGCCTTTGCTCTGACCTCAGCTTATTCCTCGCCCAGCTCCCAGGCCCGGGAATGAAAACACATTGGCCTGGGAGGGGCGAGCCTGGAAATGGCAGCCCTGCCTCTGGCTGCGGAGAGGGCCCAGGTGGGCTGCGGGCGCCTTGCCGTCCGGTGCCGAGGGAAAATGGGTGGGCGCAGGGTCTGGTGGATGGCTGCTCCCCTCGGAACGGGGCTGCCATCCATGCCGGGCTTGCCGGAGGAGGGAGGAGAAACCTGGCAGGCAGAGAGCTTTGCTCGGATGCTGCTCAGAGGCTCGCTCGGCTGCGGCTCTGCCCGGGAGGCAGAGGACATTTTGCACCGCGCGGGAGAGCAGAGCTGCCTCCCTGCGAGCACCGGCCGGGGAGGCCGGAGGAGCAGCTGGATCCAGCACGCAGACACCCCACCAAACGTGACCCCACGCCCACCGGCCAGGAACGAGCAGGGAGCTGGGGCTGTGCTGCCTGCGGGCAGGGCGACGGGGCAGTCACAAAAGAGCGGGTGCCGTGGAGCAGCCGTCGGAGCACCGGTTCTCCTGGATTCGGTGAGGAAGGTGCCACGACCTCACGAGCGGAGCACCGACTGAGCTGCCTGGGAAATGGCTCCCCTGGGGCCGTGGTCTCCCCACCCATCAGCTGGGGACCACGGCACCGCTCGGCTCTGCAGCGCACCGGGACCGGGCGGGAGAAGTGTTGTGCTGTGAGTCGCTAACGGGAGGTATCATGGGCATTATTATTTGGGGATTACTGTAATGTTGCAGTATTTATTAACATTTTGAAACAGGCGGGGTTAATATGTGAGTTTGGGGTGGGTTTTTTTAATAAATCTGCAAAGACAAGTAGCAATTTCTTAATGTCATTTGGATCTCAGTTTAGATGGGGGGGGGGGGGGCGTGCTACCAGGGTGGAAAAAAGGGGGGAAAACAGTAAACTGGATTTATAATTAAAAGAGCGTTTATGTTCCATAGCATCCTGAAAGAAATCTAACACTAGAGATGTAAAAAATACTGAAAATCTATAGCCATCACACAAACTTAGAACGTGTTTAGAGCTGGCTCTTCCTTGAAGTAACTTATCACCCTGAGCGATCTCCGCAGCGCCAAGGCACTAATCTAATAAAGATCACCACCAAAGCAAAATCTTTCAAGTGGGAGGGGGACAAGTCACTGTAAGAAGTGATGAGGTCACCTGTCACAGCAAGGTGACCCCTCTCTTCCTGGGATTAGACCCAGCAGTGTAAGGGCAGCTGGGTGGCATCATCGTACCTACAGCGAGGACACGGTGATGTCAAAATGAAACTTAAGTAGGAGGCACGGAGCAGCAGCGGCGGTTCCGCTCGTCAGTGGCGGGCGAAATTATGTAAAATAAGTTATAAATGATGCTACAGTGAATCAAGGTCAGGCCGGGCTGAGAGGCTGAGCCCTGGGTGCATGGCAGCCCGGTGTCAGCTCCCTGGCAATTCAGAGTATGGGGGCCACCGTCAGAGACTCCCACAGGAACAGCCTCCAGGAGTCCGCTGACAGCTTGGCAGCTGCTCCAGGTGGGGTAAAACACCCTCACGCCCTCCCCTCCCAAACCCCAGCCTCCTCGCCAGGTAAGGGCACTGCAGGACTCGAGCTGTGCCGCAGCGGCTCCCACACAGCCCGTCCCTGACGCCTGGGAATGCCGATCTCCCGCTTTACACCCGAGCACCAGCGCGTCGCTTGCTGCTGCTCCCCGGGAGTAAGAACCCTGTGCCTGAACCACGGATGGTGCCGAGCCCTGACGGTCCTGTTGGACTCCATCAGCCCCCTTCCCAACACGGGAACCCAGTAAAACCCGCAACAGCTACACTCAGTGAGAGCAGGAGCTCCTCTTTATTCTGGGCTGCACACGCGGCTCTGCAAGGGTGGGGGGTCCTATACAGGGAGTCGGGGGGAGTGGGGCACAGCAGAAAGACATCGGTGGAAATCTGTGAGGTCTGTCCCTGCACTCAGGTAAACCCTCCCTGTATTTTGGCTTGTTTCCATCAGGACCTCACAAGTGGACCCCAACTTGTCCAAGAACCCAAGCTCTGACTTGTGAATAACTCCTGGGAAGGATTCCCTGCTAACCTGGATGACCAAGTGGATTATTTTGAGCTCTTGACTGAGGCTACACATGGGGGGAGCAGAAGACCAGCATGTTCTTTAGCACTCTGTCGTGGTAATCCATCCACAGAGACCCCTCTCCCAGGTCTGACATGGGCCAGCAGCATCCCATCACATCTGGTCTAACCGCCACATCGCCGCAGGTTGGGCACGTGGGTCATATGGAGCAGCCGCACATCTGGGTGCCCCTGGTTTTCTGTGAGTCTGTGTCTCCAAACAGGGGTGCTACTCGGAGCAGAAGAAAGGGAGGGCAAACCAAACTGGGCAGGGAAGCCAGACAATTAATATAACCTGCCCTCTGCATGAGGAATAAATTGGCAGCTGACAGGTTATAATCTGTGCAAGCAGCATCTTCACAGGAGAGGTGAAGGCTCCATTGGGGGCCAATTGGATGGTTAATTAGGAGGACAAAGCAGGGGATTCGTGAAAATGTTTATGAAACAGTGCTTGGCAAGGAAGCCTCTGAGAACCGCTCACCAGAGAGTTGTTTTTGGTTAGGAGGAGGAAACACAAGGGTGAAACAGCAGAACCAAGCACCGAGGGAGCAAACAGCAATGCAAATGTCCCTGAGAAGGACGGGGGATTCCCAAGTGCAGTGCTAAGGAGTTCAGGGAAGGACCCTATGACATCTAATTTTTCTAGAAATACATGGGCCGTGTCCTCCCTCTTCCTCCTCCCTCCCTGGTCCCCACCCCTGTGACCAAAAAAAGCCGGGGCAGTGCGGAGCAGCCGCCGAGGCAGCTGGCAGGCAGCCGCCGCAGCCAGCCAATCCCGCTCCCTCCGCCGTGCAGAGAAGGGCACGAGGAAAGCAATTAAACCGAAGCTTTGATTAGGACTCACAGATGACTGCTTGTGTTAGAAATGCCTGAGCTTCTATAAGCGTCTTGGTGGTGGCTGGAGCCAGGCTGATCCCCCATCCCCTCCTCGGCGCGTTGCCGCTGCAGCAGGAGCGTGACTGATGCTCCTTGTCCCACACACGGCTCCGAGAGCTCAGAGGTAGGAACCAGTTGCTAAGAGACAGGACTGTACTTTCCAGCCCACATCCAGACCTTTGTCACCAGCTCAAGGGCTTTCTGCTGGATCCCAACGCCCGGCGCAGGTGAGCAGCAGCAGACGGGGCCTCCTCCCAGCCCGGCAGAGACGCCTGGGCCCAGCTCGGGGAGCCACACGACCAGCATCCACACCACTGATGGGAATGACAAACCCAAGTGTCCCCAGAGGACCAACTCTCCTGGGCTGGCTGCCTGTCCCAGTGCCATGAGACTGCAAACTGGAACACCCTGCTGGGAACTGGGCATCAGTGAGGATGGTGCTCGTGGCACTGAAACCCAGAAGGTTTTGGATGTCTCAGCAGTGTGGGGGAGCAGATGACTCAGGGTTTGCTTTGAGATCCCTCCTTCAAATGCAAGCCAAGCCAGGAGTCCCAAACTTTATCCTCCTGGGGTTTTTTGGGGGGGTGCCCGACGAGTCTGAATTCATTCTTTAGCCCAGAGACTGTCATAGCGCAGACCCATCGCTGTATCTGGCAAGCAAAAGCCCAAACTCTAAGCCACAGAGACCCAGTTATCCTATCTTCACCAGAACACCCCCCACTCCCTCCTGGCGAGGAAGGGACCCACCTGCACCATGAGCATCACCTCTGCCTGCGTGTCGGGAGGGAAACGCGTCCTCCTGGGCTGCCGAGACGAAGTAGAGCGAGGACAGAGAGGAACCACTCACCCAACAGCCCGGTTTCCCAGCTGTCCTTCCGTGAGAGGCCCCACGGCACACGGGTGAGTCACAGCCAGCCTCCGTTTAACTTCCAGTGACTGCTGCCTTAAGCCCAGACACGCAGGAAAGGAGCCGTTACACCAAACCTCTGCTCTTACTCTCTGCCCCGTACACGCGCACGCAGTCTGCAGATTTTTCTCCTCGAATAAATTGCTACTCTTTGGCACCAGCCATGAAAGTGGAAGTCAGGAGCATTCCAACAAAGACGGCGATTTTGGCCAACGGGTACCTGCCCTCGCTACAATCAGCTAATTAAAGCAGACACCTAAACTCGGGGGTGGTGGCTTTGGCCCATCTCAATGCAAATCTCGGTAGAGGTGGGCACAGCTATTACGAGATCAGGGGAAGGTCATCGCTAATTTGCACTAAAGAAAGAGACGCGAACACGTGTTCCTCTGTCACGGCAGCATGGACGGGGTTTTGTGAGGCCAGAGCACCCCTGCGGGCCAGGTGGGTGGACACCCCAAGATGTTCCTCCACGCCGCTGCGGTTCCCCTGCCGTTTGTTGGTCTGCAGCATAAATTCACAGAGTGCTCGTGTCAGTGACAGCAAAAACAAAACCAAAGAAATCATACCAGCAAGAGATTATTGCTGAGGATGGTTCGGACAAAGATTCTTGAGAAACATCTCAACTGAAAGGAGAGTGGCCACCTCTCTAGGGCTTCGCTGCCGTGCCAAGTCAGCAACCAAAGTCCCCTGTCTGCGCTGCTGGTGGTCCGAGCCAGCCCCTCTGAGCCATGGCCCGGGAGCAGGGGGGAGAGCAGCCTCCCCATTGCTCCTGCAGATGGTCCTCTCAGCTCCTGGTTAATTCAGGCCCCCAGACAGGGATCTTGGACCCCTCTTCCTTTGCAAAGGTGGGACATAACCTGAAGAGTGGGAACAATGGCACCTCCTCAGACCTGCGTTTCTTTCTGTTGCATTTTAGCTTCACCCAGCAAGGTCTTGCAGAGCTGTGCTTTGTTCGTTTGCTTTTCTTGCCTTCTTCAGAGTAATACCCACCAAGAACAACAGATCTCAAAGCAGTTGTGGAGTGAGGGAGGTAACTTTTGGATTAAAGTTATCCAAAAAGTGCTGTTCCTGTTGGATCAGCAACGCTATCGGTGTTTCTGGAATCACGTAGGTTGTACGGTGGAGATGGCAGAGAGATTATTCTTTTAGAAGCTGTCGTCAGACACGTATCATGAGACTGGGGCCGGGAGGAATGGCCAGGTGAGGGACCTTTGCTGATGCGACTCCAGGTCTCACAAGCACTGGTGACCAAAGCCAGTCCGGGAGGCCGAGGCTGTCTGGGGATGGGGTATCTCCCACTGGAGCTGCACCACGTGTGCCACACCGCAACGCTAACGGCCGCAGCGGGGCTGCCTTATAATCAGGCTTGTAATCTTGGCAGGAAAAAAGGAAGGACTGAATAAGATGCTGGTTTCTCCCCTTATCCCTAGAAGCAGCTTCAGCAGGCTGTCCTGGAGGGGTGGGAGTGGGCAGGAGCTGGAAATGGGCTCTGCTGCCAGATCTCCTGCTCCCAGCTCGGTGAGGAACTTCATTCTGCCAGTCTCTGTAACTGCAGATTGTCAGAGCTCTTTAAGTCACCTTGCAAAGGTACTGGAGGCTTTTGCTGCTGCCTGGTGAGCCCAGGCCAGCTCTCAGACCCAGAGGACTGTCTACCACTGCTGCGACTCCTACCCCAGGCTGCTTCAGAAGTAAAAACTGTGACTGATATTGTGCAAACATGGATCTGAATCTGGAAGGGATGTTGATGGAGACTGTCTCCATACTGGGTTGGATGGGACCATGCACCCAGGCCAGCACCGCGCCAGTCTCCTAAACGCACGTGTAAACATAAAGCTGCCAGGGGTCCAGCTCCTTGCAGGTGCCTGCGCTGCCCCGTGTGCTGGGGGAGGCAGCAGGTGAAGGCTCTGTGTGCTCCAAGTAAGGCTTGTGCGATAGAAGTAACAGACAATTTCTCAGATAATACCCTCAGGCGGATTTGCCTTGTCTGAGGCTCTTCTGAATGGTCTCGATTTTTTTTTTTTTTTATCACTTGAAGTCCACAGAAAGTCTAACTGGTTATTCACAGAGTGAAAACCTTCTGTTCACTAATGATCTTAGAGGTTGTAGATGTGCAGCTTTTTGGGGCACTGAATATGGGCATTGAAGGGTACTTGTACCGGGAAAAATGTAGCCTCTATTAACTGTTGGAGCAGCATCTTTCTGCCATGCCCGGCTCCTCAGCCCCAGTGTTCCTCCTCTGTGCTGTGCTGTCCAGAGGCCCGGCCCCGCGGCTCGTGCAGCACAACGCTCCCTGCCTTAGGAGCTGAAACGTATTTAGGGATAGGCTGTACTGTGAGCTTTATCCGGTGTCCCGTGTGAGGTTTTTCCTGCTGTCAGTGAAAGGCCTCCATCCATTTTCCAATCTGGTCTCATCCATTCTCTTTACTGTGCTCCCCCCAATACAGCGTCTTTCCTGGGGTGAGTTTCACCAGGCACGACTGTGAAATAATCCCAAGTATCTGGTTCCAGGGGAGCCAGCAGAGGTGAACTCTACACGTACCGCAACAGCAACCCACCTGCACAAACGGCCTCGCTCCTCGAGCAACGCCCGCGAGAACCCCAGAGCCTCACGTCAGCTCTGCGGGGACGGGAGAGAGCGGGAAAGCAAAACCCAGCGTGGGCATCACTGCAGAGCCCACTCGGTCCCTGAGCCTCCGCGCAGTCCCCGAAGGGCCGGTCTGACACCGGCCTTCCCCTGCCTCATCCCGCAGTCCTCCAGCCTGCTCCACAGGCTGCCAGGATGAATCTGTCCCGCGAGGCTGGCCACCGCTCCGGAGTTGTGACAGGCTCCCACCACGCATGGCGAAGTACGGCATAGATTCAGAGAGCGCGTAACCGCTCCTGCAGCTCCCGCCCCAACCGAAGTCTGAGGCTAACCCGCCCCTGAACGCCCCACCGCTACGGCCCAGCCCATCTGCATTGCCAGTTGTCACCAAAGCCTTGTCACCAAAGCACTGTCCCCTTTCTTGGCACCGCATCTCCATCTCACTCTACATCTGTAGGAGAATGACTGTCTAAATGATGCTAAATGCTTAGGACAAGAGGGACACGAGATTATAATGAACTGCAT
Source organism: Ceryle rudis (assembly GCA_033439905.1). Lineage (NCBI taxonomy): Eukaryota > Metazoa > Chordata > Aves > Coraciiformes > Cerylidae > Ceryle > Ceryle rudis. The sequence goes on from JAAGNO010008185.1 coordinate 10,005, forward strand.
CTTAGCACCTTGTCACAGGCAAATTCTCCCACAGTTCTCAGCAAATCTGGGGAGCAGGGAGAGCGCTGCGCATCCAGTACCGGGGTTCGGCCCAGTCTGCAGATAACAAGGTGTTTCACACCTCAGCGCGCGTTCGCCACCTGAACGCAGGGCAGATCTGGGCACTTCGGGCTGTATCCATTGTTTGTGCTGCAGTAGCGCAGACACCCTCCTCCTCCTCAGTGCAGCCTAAACGCCTTTTTTTCCAACTCCCTGACCTAAAGGATGCAGCATCCAGCCCATACGTGAAGAGGGCTGTCAGATAACAATGTCCTACACCGCTAAACCTCACGTGTTTATCTGAGCAGGGTTTTTTTTAATTGTATGTGTTAAATGTCCAGCATCTTTGGGACGTTCATCTGGGAAAAAGAAATCTGAACAGCCTCTGTGCCAGACATCCGTCCGCACTGCTGTTCCTATTCCCAGTGCATTCTTTGAGAAGACCACCATCTGCTCTGACCACCACCTAAGGCAGATGCCCCCTTCTCAGTGCACAGTCCCAGCTCTCAAGCCACCCAAATCTGATTAGGCCTGTTCTGATGAGAGGCCTGGAGGAGGGCAAGGGAAAGTTACTCAGGAGAGAAAATAATAACCACATGTTAATTACGTTTTTGCTACAGATGCGCAGAAAATACGCAAACCAGCTCAGGATGCGTAAGCCAAAAGGAAAAGCTCTACCAGGTTGCTGCTGGGGGGTTATTATTTTGGGGGTTTGGGATTAATTTTATTTTCTTTTCCAGAGGAGGAGCGGCCCCAGATCTCCTCCCTTTCCTCCTAAGAGGAAAGATCTTATCCCCACTGCTGCCCTCTACGCGCTCTTTACCACCTCTTACAGCCTTCACTCGGTACCTCACTAAAAATAGCCTTGTTGGCCAGTGTGCCTGGGAACGGGTTTGGCTGATCTCGGCTGCTCCGGGAAGTGACT
>JAAGNO010008188.1:0-10428 GCA_033439905.1 Ceryle rudis
ACTTATGAAAATCACTCTCAAAACAGCACAATAACTACTAAAACATTTCTGCAAAACTAAGTAAAAATCACCAAACTACAGATTTAAAAAAAAAAAAAAAGAGAAAGAAAGAAAAAAACTTGAAACCATCAAGTAAAAACAGAGGAAAAGAGAGAAGAAAACTTATTTAACTTATTTTTCTCTAAAACGTACAGAAACAAAACCTAGGTCATATATGAAAAGCTATGTATGTTAGGACAGATCTGAGAAGCAGAATTTATGAATATGTGACACTATTTTAATTCTCAGCTGTGAGAAAGCCATCACAGTGTCAGACTGTACTGACTGGTAGAGGACTAAAGGACAGAGCTGGCCCCAGGATAAACACACAAGCTGAACTACACATCTTATAGCTGGTATGTGTCCCAGACAAAAAAAAAAGAGAATGCTTTTAACTTCATGAACCAGGTAGAATGGGCTTACTTATATTTATTTAAATCCCTAGGGGAAAAGATACTGTGTAGGGGAGAAAAGGACAGATTAAGCTGCAATTTATCAGCCAGCACATCAGCATGTGATTCAGGAGTAGGTCTTACCAGATCCACTCATCGAGCCACAGAAACTAGTGAAAGTGCATTTTAGCAGGAAGAAATCATGGCTATACACCAATATAGATTAAAAAGAGGAAAAGGAAAAATACCATTTTAAGGTAGTTTACCTCAGGATGGCTTCCAACTTCAATATAGGTGCAGACTGGATGAAAAGCCCCTGTTCCACAAGCATATAAGTGGGTTTGGTTGTAAGTCTTAAGAACCTTGATGAAATTAGCACATTCTCTCTGCAAAGAAACAGGAGAAACAAATGCATCCACAGAGTTAATTCACTGATTATGACTAATGGGAGCTCTCTGTGTTAGGGATGTATGGCTGAATGAACAGATTTTAAAAGTGTGATCATTTCATGCTGTTTATAAGCTTGTTTATTGCTAAGCATTTAATAGCCTGATTTAGGTTCTCATTTAAATATCTTTGGTTGCCATTTAATAAAGCATCCACCCCTGAAGAAAAGATTACACAAAAAAAATCCTAATTTTTCTTTCAGACACGTTTCATCTTTGTAATTTATGCTATTGCCATTTTTGTAAGACAAAACCCATTTATAGAAATGTGTCAGAATGAAATAATGAAGAAAAATAGACCAACTGTTTGCTTGTACTCAATTAAGTAACAATTAGAAGAAAGATGGGCCAGATGGAAGGAGTTGACGAAAAACAAATCATTGATATAATAATTCTAACAATAATATGAATGCTGCCTCACCCCCATCATCTGTGTTTAGGGGCCAGTTTTACAAAGATGGATACATATGTTAAACTCTAAAGTAAGTATTGACAGTCCCTAGAATGTAAGCTTTGCAGGAGTTGGACTTTATATTCTCTACCTAATTATCCATCATGAGTAACTCCAGTTCTTTGCAATTGAAAACTTAACAGGAACATTAACAGTCTCCAGCACAAACATTATCTGTTATTTTTTAATAAAAATGCCATTATTAATGTTACTAAAATGGAAATGTCTAACCTGATAGTCAAGACATCAACTTTTCCTGTTTATTTAAGATTTTTATTTCAATCAGGTCTAACAATGAAAAGAAATAATCAATCTACTGTAACAACTAAAATTAATGTATTTCAAACAGGAGAAAAATAGGAACATTGAAATAAAAAAACCATTTCCAGTAAAGTTTGTGTTTAAAATAAAGGAAATTTTTCAATGCATATTTGATGAATTTTCATTGTAGAGCACTTAGTTGTACCTTTCCAAGTGGATCAGGGCCCATGAAAATGCCACCTGAGCTACCACCTCCATAGAAATCTCATTGATCAGCATCATCAGTCTCTGTAACTTAATTGAACCAGATACTTCCAAGCACAAAATAATGGCTCTGCCAGGAAAATGCATGTGCAATTTGAGGCATGCCTTAGGCCACCACAGGGAAAAGCAATGAACTTACACAGATAAATCACTGATTCCCTGCCTTACACGAAGGACTGTACTGAAATGACATTGCACTTCCAATTTTGTTGTTTATTTGAGTAGCAGATAATGCAATGCATTAAAAAGAGCATTCAGAATCTTACTATGTCCTTGGCTTACTCCTGATAACTTGTTATCCTTCCAACTGAGATAGAAGAGAAAACATAGAGATAGTTAAGGTAATCCAACAGGAAATTGAAAGAAATAGAGATGGATGTTACTAGAGGTCTCTCTTAATCTTTCCATTCTGACCTTTCTTAATAGAAACACACAATTTCTGGTGCATACGTATTCTTCTTCCCACACATGTATAAACATGAACATACATTTATTACATGTGTATGCTTTCCACTGTCATAGTGGTAGAGTACTAAGCAAATACTTGTCATAAATCATCAAAATTACGATGTATGTTTCAATATTCTTCTTAATGCTGTTGTCCTTTGTTCATTTTAATAAAAGAAATATGGAAAAGCCATGAAAGTCTGTTAATAATTCAATGTATGCAAAAGTAAAAATGGGCAAATGTTGCAAATTCACTTAACATTAAAAATTAACAAAATGGAAATAGATACTTTCTTAAATTCTGATATTCTGTGTTTCAGAAAGCATCTGACTTTGATACTACATAATTAAAAACTGACCAATGATTTGCATGCTATTAAAAATTTCACTTAGAATGTTATCTGGCCAAATTTAATCACAACACTGTTTCAGTAGGACTGCACTTTGCCTTGTCTGGTTTGATGTATCATGATTTAAAAATTGTCTTTGTGGTCTACTACTACACTTTATTAAAGCTTTTGAAAATTGCCTACCTGAAGAACATGAAATGTTAGAGGCCAGTGGACACATACCTTTGCAAAATGCTGTGAGTACATGGGCTAGACCCAGGGTCAGTGTGAATCAAAAGACACTGTGCTGATTTCAGAGGAGCTATTCTGATTTACACCAACACACCACTTGAGACTCTATATGCACTCACTAAATACTGTTCAGCTGCTTATCTACAATATGCAGCAAGAAGGTATTAGCTAATACTTTAAAGGTGAGATGGAAAATCCCACTCAGTTTAGGCACAGAATCTTCTTTGATTTCTATGGATGGAAATTAAGAAACATTCTATCATCAGCTCCACTGAATTATTCCAGATTAGGCTATGATGGGGGAGGGAGGAATTAACTCATTCATAGCCATATTTTAGCTTCATGTGTTCAGGATTGATAGTAGTGTAAATGTATTAATATCAATAAAGTTACTCCAGATTTATAATATTTTTCCAAAAGCAGATTTGGCTTTTTTATCCCTACTTTTAGGCATTCCTTAATTCCTCGTACAACATATTTTTTCCTATAGATGTCTGAGAATTACACAACCTAGTTAAACAATGGGGAAGGTAAATACCTAGAGCAATAAACCTTTGACTGTGACAAATAAATTTATGAAACATTTAAAGTTCCTAGCCCAGTTCAGACTGCTCTTATGGCTTCCTTGTTTTTAATAGTTATGTAAAGGAACCATTAAGGTCGATTCAGTAAATTCTCATACACCTCCATAACAGATTAGGTTTCTTTATATATTTTACATGATTGTAAAAGAAACAAATAAAGAGAGGTATTAAGCCACAATAAATGACATCAAAGTCAAGTTACAGTTCTGATTTAAGCTCTTGTCAACTCAGGAGGTTGAAAGTGAAGTTTCTGCCCTGCCAGCAAGACAGTGCTATTCTCCTTGGAACAATAGCAACAGGCGCATTGATTTCAATTGAAGAGTAATCAGATTCCTTCCTTTGTCTAACTGTGCTCAAGTACAGCTGCAGAGGTACAGTATTGTGTGTGGAAATGTTGCACCTATGTGTTTGATCTTCTAAACTTACCAAGAGTTTGCTTTCTGATGGTGAATATTAGGTTTTCCTGGTTTATGAGGTTCTGGGATGAAAAAGCTTCTCATAAATCTGTACTATACCAACTTGAACAGCTTTGAATGATTTGCTTCAACTTTAAATCTCAGCACACATGTATGTCAAAGAAGATATTCTGATTAGGGAAAGTGTGTGTGTATTGCATGCAATTTGGGTCCACCACTACATGAGACTTTGGTGACTGATTCTCATTTTCAGTCTCTGCTTCCCCATTCCTGCCCTCATGACAAGGCTCCTACAATGGCATTCAGGCACCGCCAGTTGTGAAATCTGGCAGACAGCTCTGCTAGTCCCGACACCGGTGGCTATGTCAACTCGACTACAAAGCAATTCCCCAGCCCCCTTGGCTGGAGGCCTGAAATGATTTGGGTATCTCCAACTGGGCTTGTCCCACTTGGCAGCGGTGTTTCTCCTTGCCAGACCCCCAGGCCAGTGTTATATTGTTACCATGAAGGTCTGTGCCAACAGAATGAGGCATTTCACTACATGATCTGAGGGTGGAAGGCACTGGAAAGGAGACAAAGACAACAAAAGAAATATAGTGTCTCAATAAAATACAGCAGATGAGAGAAAATATCCACTGGTGGAAGAAGAAGTAACCCAGAGCCAGAAGCTGTAAGGAATAAATTGTCAGGGAATTTAAACACCATGTGTACATGTGAGTTCAGCCCCGCTTAGTACCTCTGTAACCATTTTCACTTTCCCCAGGAAGGGGATGTTGTTTAAAGGGAACATATTCTGGACATATCTATACCCTTTGGATATAGTTCTTTGTCATGTAAAACAGCTGAAGGAAGAAAATTAGACTTAAAAAAATTATTTTCAAGGTGGAACCAGCTTTTTCTTTCTTATGTGAAAGCACAGTGGTGTGGGACTTTAAAATACTTTTAGCTTAATAATGTGAATGAAAATGAATGCAATGTTTATGAAGTTCTCTGTCGGTAGGAAAGTAATACTTGCATGGGTTATGAAAATAAATCTGAAAGAAGGGGAGCACTGGAAACACCATAGTGAATCATTATAAGTTGTTCCATCCAATAATACTGTTTATTATAATGGGCAGCTTAATATTAAGAAACTTCTCCTGTCTATATAAAACTATACACTGGTTTATGCCCTAAAGCTTGAGTTTATACATACATAACACAGCAAAAATCTTAAGTGATTGCATATGGTTCAGAATGATTGAGGCAGATATTCAAAGAAAAAATTAGGTACATCATGTGGGAGTTACTGCAGTCCTCAAAGCTCCCATCCATTTATCTTGCCTACCCCTGGAGAGAATTAATCTTAATTTATATTTCAATAAATGGTATAAGGTTTCCCCCAAGTGCTGTAGGCTCTGCCTTTGGCCTTATACAGAACTACTTCTATCTTAAAATCCAAGCAGATAAGCCTCTACATCATGTCTGAGACTCTTTAGCATAGCCTGCAAGGCCTTTTTATCTCTCTCTTTCGACTTCTTTAGATAGCTACTTTTTTATACTTTTACTCTGGAACTGCTGGACCTTATTTTGCAAACAGTCATGTGATGGCATGACTGCCAATATCCTCCAAAGCATAGTTAAAGAAATGGTTTGTGCCCTGTCCTGGCTCTGCCACCTGCAGTAGCTGAAGCATCCCAAACACGGGGCACAATCCAGTTTGTTTCTTGGTGTGAAGAAATACGGACTGTATCCCTCCCTCATCAAAACCCAAGCAGACACTACAGGCATTCCTGAGATTAGTTTGGCATATAAGGACACAAGGACATCCAGCTGAAACCATTCTACTTTGTGTACTGTAGTTAAAGGTTCATTTGGCCACTTGGAGAAACAGTGCCCCAGAAGTCTACTGGGCATTCCTGAGTGACGAAAAGGTTTTTTACTTCAGGTATGTCATAGATGTTTATGTTTCCTCTAAACTGAGGAAGGTTATGGGGTTCAGATCCTCAGCTCCACACTGACGGTTCATTAAAAAGAAAGTAGCTAAATCCATTTGCACCATACTACAGTAAGGCACCCAAAGCATAAACCCCACTGTACTAAACTCCTACTTGTGAAACAAGTTGAGATGTTATTTGACTGTCGCTTACATTCAGAGTGTGAGTTAAAGAGGTCCAGTGTATCTGGATAGAGATCTTAACTCTAAATCTTGGTTCCAAATGTTACATACCGTACATAAGGGCAGAGGTCCTGTCTTGAGCAGGTGATAAAGTGTTAAGTTTTCTGGAAGGGCACCCACTATTTAAAGATCAATATGTCTGACTTACTAACCAAATGCACACATTTATTTTTAAGAGTTGTCTAATATTTATGTATCAAATTGATAGAAGGGCTTATGCAGAGAGAGATTAGCCTGAAAAAAGGAAAATATCTGCAACCAAAAACAGAGAAGCCAAATGCAGAAAGATTGAAAAACAAACACTACAGATATGTAACACTGATTAGGCTGTGTTATGCAGACTTTTCCCGGACAGTTACAAAAATAAAGTCCATCCATCTGTCAAAACATCTGCTCTGTATATGAAAATTTAAACAGAATTTAAGTGTTTTTTATGAGTTTCCAGTAATTATCTCTCCTGCAGAAGCCTGGAAATTTACATCTTTCAATCTAGATTACTGATGCATCAAATAGTTTTTAATGACATCTTTTTAGGTGGAAGTAAGAGGTTAAGTCCCAGTGACCAACTCATATCCAGATTTTTCTCCTTATTTTAAGAATGCTGCTTCATTTTTTTAAAACCAACATGGATGTCCATACTGCTTCTCAGATGTTACAGTAAATGCAAATGACCAGATTATGCAGGGCAATAAGTAGAAGGCTAAATATTCCATTACTGTATCATTAGCTTCAACAGTTTTCTGATGATTTAATCCAGATAAGGATCAGACCCTGTAATACATTCTTCCTTTATTTCAGACTTCCCACATAGCCAAGTGATTAAAATATTAGAAGGTTTTGTCTAAAATGGATGGACAAGGAGATTTAAAGCTATCATCTAACAGCTGGACAAACAAAATAAATACGCGTTCTGTCTTTCAAACCAAAATGGATGGATGGTTTCCATATAAAGTCTCATGCACGAGTTTAATTAATATGTTTACCATTTTTTCTTCTTCTGCCCAATTAGTTGAATTCTCAAGTGGCGAGGTCAGGGACATCCACGGAGAATAAGTAATCCCTAATATTGCTGCTGTCATTCAAATTTATCACACTGCTGAAAGATGTTCTGGACTTACCAGGGAGCTTTTTAACTTCTCTTTTCTGCTACTGAGCTACTGTCAGCTGCAATCAGGTCAGCCTGTATTGGCTAGGTATCTTTTTCAGCATGCAGCAGCATTGTTTAAAGGAAAACATTTCTGGAGTGTTAGTGCAATAAATGTGTATGTGAATGCCATGTACACAGATGATCGATTCTCAGCTAGATCCTTCTACTTTAGCATGTCAGTAAGCATGTGCAAAGAAGTCTTCTTCAGGGTCAGCTCTATATAGCATATGCTTTCACATCTCCTGCTGCTTGTGTGCAAGTTTTTGTAAAAGGCAGCAATATTATTTATTCTTTTTTACTGTTTCTCTCTTTGTATTACAGTAACACTTAATAAAATATGGTTGCTCTGCTTAAACAGGTCCAGAATAGGCAGGGAACAAAGCAAATTATTCCAGTCCTGTTAAAATGCAATGGTCTTTTAAAATTTTATTTTATGGCACTAAGCAAGTTAGTAACACTGTCAAAAAGCTATTGTGCTAAGTGATGCATTGGCAGTAATGGGAAAGACCCTGAGTACTAGAAGCTTTGTACAGGCTCTAGTGGGTGGGGAAATCATGCCTGGCACCTGTATCTGATGAGATAACCTTCCAGCTGAACCTGTATAGGCAGGTGCATGATTTTAGAGTAGGGGAGGCTATCTGGCATGAAAAGATTTGCAGACTATGATTTATTACTGTATAGCCCTTGCAGTTGGCATCAATAGCATCATTTCTATCTCTGTTTTGTCATTATTGTACCTTGCAATTAGCAGGATCAATGTTTTGCAGTCCTACCCTCTAAAAAAGAGCTGGTCTGTAGTGCTGAGTGAAATTGAGCAGCTGAAGTATCAAGGTGTGTATTACAGAAAAGGATTTATGTTAACTTAGTTCTTGAGGATTACATCCCTATCAGTTAAAGCCTTATAAGCAGTGTGTATTGCACCACACATGCACAAATCCAGTACAAACCTAGAATATGCCTACGTAAAAAAAAAAACAAAAAAAACAAAAAACCTAGTATCTTTTATAAATATATGTTATTTTGTGGACTGTATTCTAATTGTACTTGTTTTCCCACCTCAGAGCTCTGAAAAAGCTGATGGATGCCCAGATTCACTGGCCTTTATATTGGATCGTAATCTGGAGGCCTTTACATTGGATCGTGATCTTGAAGACTTAACCCCTTTGGAGATGTCAGAAATGATTAGGCATGGTGACCACTGCCAACATTGCAGAGGAACCACTGATTAATTCCATACATAGATTCTACTATGCTGTCAAGATGTGCCCTGAGAAATTTTAGGCTGAAGGTGCTGATGAGGGCTGATAAAACATTTTGGTTGCCTAGTACAGCTTACTGTACTTCCAGTTATATTTCCAATTAAGTTATGCCTGTTATCTATCTGATTTTTTGATATGACAAGAGTTCATGAGAATATTTAAAATGTGTAATTTACTCAAGTTGCAGGATGTCTGCATGAATTGAAATCATTAAAGCATCAAGACAAGAAAAAAGAAGACAACAAACAAAGCATATGATAAAAAAAAGCCACTGAAAAAAAAAGCAGACATATCCTGATTCCTTCAAGCCACAAAACTGCATGCCATCTTAGCAAACAGTTGTACTGTCAGCACACTTGCACAGCAGATGGAAAACTCCTCTGGTTCTCCCTTTGTGTTCATAAGAGTGAAACACAAAATGTCTCCCTGTCTGTCTACCTGCCTGCTTGCAAATCTGGTAGTCACTACTGGTACTTGGTCAATTGGCTCAGAGTTTACCACTTAGGATATGCATAGAGATAGCTAAATCAGGTTGGGATAATCCCTTGGGTCTATTCTGAAGACAGTCTTAAGCCAGAAGCCATTAGAAGAAGTCATTAGAAGCCATGCTTTAAAGATGCCTCTCTTGACTTCACAGACTAAACACATCAGGCCTTCAAATCTTTGTCATTAGCACTAACCATCTGACCTAGTGGTCTTAGGAAGAAAAATTTCTTCAATTTTTTCTGCATTCAGTATATTCATGTTACAAGACATGTTTCCAGTCCTTAAATCTTCGTGCAGCAGATGCAGATAATAATTATTCTGGATCTGTGAACAGCTAGAGGGATGCCAAGAAAAGGCTGCAGCACAACATACCTGATTTAATGACCACCCTATATTTTTGTACATCTGGTTAATGTGTAGTGAACAAGACAAAACAAAGTCTTTTGTGGATGCAATCCAGCAAACAAGTGGGTTTTCAGGATTTTGCAGCCACAGTGTGATTGTTGTACATTAAGCCTCTCCATGGGTGTTAGCAAGCTTCCTTTATTTTGAATTGTTATCTTTCTCAGTAGAGCACACTTGCTACAGCACAGAATGAATTTATTTAAGGAATAGAAGAGTATTTCAGGAATAACGCAAAACACTGGGAAGCCTTGAGGACAAGAAGAAGCCAGTTCTTTTCTGACCATAACTTTAAAACAAAATTGGTTTTGCTCTGTAGAGGAAACCTGTCCCACATTCTGGGCATGGCTTTATGAGCAAAGAAATGAACAATATTGCTGGGTTTCATCTCAGTCTCACCAAGCCCAGCAGCAATTTAAGTTGCAACCGCAGTCTAGATCTGAAGAGTCTCTCTCGTCTATCTCTTCTATCTGGGTGGGGTAATCACCTGTCTCCTGGAGAAATCAGATTACACCCCACCTTTCCGAATAGTATCAACACCTGCTAATTGAGAGGAGTATTTCAGACAAACAGGTTGTCAAGCCTGTTATAGGCACATAAAACACTTAAGATTCCGTATCAGTCAGCTTGCCTTTATTCAGCATATTACAGGCATATCCTGTAATGACTTCCACTCACAGCCACCTAAGATAAATATGCTCAAAAATTCTGTGTTGAAAGTGAACGTAAAACCATGAAGTGTTGAAAGGAAGCAAAAGATTGTTGCAGCTATAAGGGACAGTTGCTTAGCAATATCTGTGCCTGTAAATAAACATACTTTCTAAGCTAGACTATGAAGTTATATATGCCTTACTGTGTGAATAGGGAAATTTGCGTGTGGGTATTAAAACTATTTTGACACCACAGAGAGAGGATGAACAGAGGATCCTTAAGTGACACAAACTTAAAATTCCCACTCAGTAAAAATTTGGCATCTAAGTGAAATTCTTGAAAGGAGAGTTTGCTCAGCGATTTTTAGGGGGTTTTGTTAGGTTGTTTTTCTGGGTTGGTTTTTTTTGGTGTTTTTTTTTTTTTTTTTTTTGGTTTGTTTGTTTT